>BLSH010473573.1:2807911-2818549 GCA_018402905.1 Glandirana rugosa | reverse complement strand
GGCAGAGCCTGGCGGTGGTATCCTGTAACTTATGTGAGATCATCCTTTACTTGTTTTTATGCTGTTGAAATTTTAATAAAATGTGAGTAGTTTTTCCAAAGGGGTGGCATGGTTTATTCATAAGTTGCTGTACATATTGCACTATGAAACTTTCTTTATTTTTCATGCTTACCTGGGAGCCACGGTTGAATTTTTAATTATTTATACCAGTGAAGTTTCCCGCACCAAGAGAGTTTATGTTGAAGTTTTTCCTGCACTAAGTGTTTCTATATTGGAAGGAACTTGTTCTCAAACCCTGTGCGGTTAGCATCAGGTTATTTATCTCTCTGATGCGATCAGCATTGCTATCTTAGCATCTGTGCGATTAGCACATTTTGACATCTTGAAATTGATGCGATTAGCACTTATGGTTTTATACTTTGTGTGATTAGCACTTTGATTTAATTTATTAAGTGCGCTCCTTAGTTTATTTAAAGTGGCCTTGTTCCAGCAAGAGAAAGAGTTATACCATAAGCTGATTTGACCCGAGTGGGGGTCACCAATTAAAGTGAGAGTCCATTTCACCTGGTGGAGGGAGCACCTTGCACTTTGCTAGCTTGGTATTTGCACATTTGATAAGAAGGATCACAGAAGTTTACACTGAAGGAAGATCATCAGTGATCAAACCATTATTTGCATTGAATATACAAGGATCCCCCTTTTTCTGGATTTTTTTTTTTTTTTATTGCATGAAGCATTTGTTTAATTATGCACGTATATATTGGCAGCACTCAGCACCTTTTTTGACAATTATAGAGACTTTTTTTGGACTTCAATCATTTGCATGAAATATTTGTTTACCTTGCACAATACACCTGGAGCACTCAGCACTTTTTGTCAGCACCTTTAGGGTGTCCATTCCATATCATTTTTCCACCTTTTACAATTAAGGATTCATTACCCGATATTCACATCTTGTGCAACTTTTATTATATTATTAGTCACGTTTGCTTATTTACTATTTATATATTTATCTGTTTATTGATGTATTTATTAACTGGTAGCGCATCCACACCATTATAATTATCTATTCATTTGCTTGTGTGACACACATTCAGTGGAAGCAGCAACCAGGCAACATACATCATAGCAGCGCATACCACTTTTTCTTTTCTAAAAAAAAAATACGTTTTCATTTTCTTTCCACATTTTCCAAAAACTTGTGGAAAAAATTACTTGTTCAAAAGACTCACTATGCCTCCTAGAATATATGTTGGGGTGTTTACTTTGCAAAAGGGGTTAATTTTTTGGGCTTTTCCATTGTTCTGGTGCTCCAGGAACTTCAAAAATGCAAGAGGTAGTCAGGAAATAAGATGTGTAATTTATGTCCCTAGAATGCCCGATGGTGCTCCCTGCATGTTGGGCCTCTGTATGTGGCCACGCTGTGTAAAAGTCTCACACATGGGGTATGGCCATACTCAGGAGGAGTAGTAGAATGTATTTTGGGGTGTATTTTGTGGTATGTATATGCTCTGTGTGAGAAATAACCTGTTAATATGACAATTTTGTGGAAAAAAAAAATCTTCATTTTGCAAAGAATTGTGGGGAAAAAAAATTACAACTTCAAAAAACTCACTCATGCCTCTTACTAAATACTTTGGACTGTCTACTTTCCAAAAAAGGGGTCATTTGTGGGGTATTTGTACTTTCCTGGCTTGTTAGGGTCTCAAGAAATGAGATAGGCCGTCAGTACATCAGGTGTGATCAATTTTCAGTGATTGGCTTCATAGATTGTAGACTCTATAACCTTCACAAATACCAAATAATATACACTAATCTGGGTTTTTTTTTTAACCAAAGATATGTATCAGTATACATGTTGGCCAAAATGTATGAAGAAAAATTACTAATTTGCAAAATTTTATAACAGAAATGAAGAAAAATGCATTTTTTAACAAAATTTTCTGTCTTTTTTCATTTATAGGTAAATCTCTATTTGTGTGAAAGAGGGACAGAGATTTTATATGGGTACAGTGTTGCATGACTGAGTAATTGTCATTCAAAATGTGAGAGCACTGAAAGCTGAAAATTGTTCTGATTGTTAAGGGGGTTTAAGTGTGCAGTTGTCACGTGGTTAAAGTTCATGTGTGTGTAAAGGCAGGTGTCCCAATACTTTTGGAAATATAGTGTCTCTCTCTCTTTCTCTCTCTCTCTCTCTCTCTCTCTATATATATATATATATATAAATATATATATATATATATATATATATATATATATATATATATTTAATTATTATTATTAACCTCTATAAGATTTGGCTATGGAAGCAAACAATATTATAATATATAATAAAATTGTCATTCAAGTGATGATTAGAAAGCCTGGGGACCCTAAATTGCCTTGCTATGGGGACCTATGACACAGTTATATCCTTGGAGGTATCATGAATCTATCAGTAATTTAGCAAGTTCATGTGCCTGAAGCAATCATTTATATCCATTTATATTGGTTATTGCTACTAAATATGATATTGACAAAGTGGTATTTTAAGTAACTAAGACTGGTCCATTTGCATATTCCAATTGTCTGTGATAATATTTTCACACTGTTGAAAATCTGTAACATTTGTAAATTGACTTCTTTTTGGCATCATGACCGAACAGAGTTCAGTAAGTGAATTAACTATGACAGCCATATCAATTAAATGTAAAAAAAATGCTAAAGATAATTGCGTTCAAAGATTAGATAATTTGATGTCTGTCTCTGTATAATATGTGCTTTATGTGGAAAATTAATGCAATTAAGATTGCATCGCTAGAATTTTCTACTTTCACAGTTCCCTTCGTTTCAGAAGGACATGGTAAATTTAAGTGATAAATGACAGAAGCCAAAAAAAGAAAAAAAAAATCACTTCCTTGATTTTGTGTTATTACCAGCCTGAACTTTATTACTATAAATGTAACTTATTAAGTATCATTATTTAATTACACTTGAGTCTTTTTAGAATTAATTTAGTAATTATTAGAAGCAACTCCAGCTAAACACACAACTGAAACATATACCATACATAAGTAACATTTTAGCTAGAAAAAGATTGGGAAAATGACGCACAAGCCCTCGTAATAAAATCAAGCCTTCTGTTCTATATGCCCCCTAAATATGGGGGGACAAAAACTTAGAACTTACACATTAGCAAACTTAGGGGGGATTTACTAAAACTGGAGCACTCAGAATCTGGTGCAGCTGTGCATAGTAACCAGTTGGGTTCTAACTTCAGCTTGTTCAATTAAGCTTTAACAATGAAACCTGGCAGCTGATTGACTTCCCCAAAGAGCTGCACCAGATTTTGCATGCTCCAGTTTTAGTAAATCCCCCTTAGTGTCATAGCTTCACCTCCTATATTTTCAATGGACTACAACTGACTCAGTGACTACCATGGCACATCTATCCTCAACACTCTTATTTGTCAGCTCACCAAAACACTTTCCTGTCCCACCTATCCCAATAACGTGATGGTTTCCATTTTAAGCTGGCATGTAACAGCTCCTTAATAAGTACAGGTTTTAGGTAATTACCAGTGATGAAGGAATCAGTTCACTTAAGCCAGGTTTATTAATGTTTTATCAATTTTAAACTCATTCACTTTATATGGTGTCATTGTACTTATGAATATAATACCCAATTGTAAACTGCATTCTCCTCTTTTGTCTCCCAGCTCTCCACTGTCGTGGCCCACTTAAGATTGAATGCGTTAGTAATCCAAAGAAAGAGAATTGGAAGCTGCTCACCATAAAAAACAATTTGAATTTATTCAAGCAAAGTGTTGCACCAATAGTTGACCTGGTCTCAGAAAAAGCTTAAATTGGTTCTAAAGGCAGTTTTTTTTTTATCTTAATGCATTATATGCATTAAGATAGAAAACTCTTGTATGCAGCAGCCCTGCTCAGCCTCCCAATGCTTACCTGAGCTCCCTCTAGATCCAGCAATGTTGCACAAGAGCCACAAAGTGGCGAGGTGCGGCTCCATGTCTAATGGACACACAGAGCAGTGGCTCGGCTCGGGTGTCCCCAAAGCAAGCTGCTTGCTGTGGGGGCACTCGGCAGAAGGGGGGCCAGTGGGGGACCTGAGAAGAGGAGGATCTGGGCTGTTCTGTGCAAAACCACTGCATAGAGCAGGAAAGTATAACATGTTATTTTTAAACAAATAAAAAAAAAATAAGACTTTAGTATCACTTTAACCACTTCCCACTAGGCCTATAGACAAATGATGGCTGGGCGGTGGTTCAGTTATCCTGACCGGACGGCATATGATGTCCGGCTGGATAACCCGCGATGGATGACCCATCAGAATCTCTTTACCACGTGATCAGCCGTGACCAGTCACGGTTGGTCACAGTGTAAACAGGAAGAGCTGTATATCAGATTTTCCTCTATTCACATCTGTAGACGCGAGTAGAGGAGAGCCAATCGGTGGCCCTTCTGACAGGGGGTCTGCTCTGATTGTTTATCAGTAGAGTTGAGTGAACACCTGGATGTTCGGGTTCGGTGGGTTCGGCCAAACTTCGCGAAAAAGTTTGGGTTCGGTACAGAACTTGACCCGAACTTGACCCCGAACCCCATTGAAGTCAATGGGGACACAAACTTTTCGGCACAAAAATGACTGTAAAAAAGTTCTGGAAAGTGCTAGAGGGCTGCAAAAGGAAGTAAACTGATTTTAGAACAATAATCTGTCCCTTAAAGCAACAGCAGGAACCTGACCCTATAGGAGTAGGCGATGATTTTAGAACAATAATCTGTCCCTTACAGCGGCAGCAGGAACCTCTCCCTATAGAACTAGAAGATGATTTTAGAACAATAATCTGTCCTTCTAAGCAGTAGACTCTACCTAGTCCAGTCAGATCGTTCTGTAATGCAGGATGAGATGTTATTATATCTGCAATCTGTCTCATACAGCATCCTCTCCCTACACTAACCAGAGAGCATGTGACATGCAGCACTAATTGACTCCAGCTTATAAAGAGGCTGGGTCACATGATGCACAGGCCAATCACAGCCATGCCATTAGTAGGCATGGCTGTGATGGCTTCTAAGGGCAAACCAGTGAAACGCTTGTTGATTGGCTGCCCTGCAGCTATTCAACAGGTGGGATCAAGTACCCGAACCCAGAACCCAAACCCAAACATTTTTTCAAATGTCCGGGTTCGGGTCCGGGTCACGGACACCCCAAAGTTCGGTACGGACCCGAACTTTACCGTTCGAGTTCACTCAACTTTATTTATCAGTGCAGCAGCACCCCTAAATCACCACCCAGGACCACCAGGGAGCCCGTCCATGACCACCAGGGAGCCCACACAGGGACCACCAGGGAGAACATCAGGAGGCCACCCAGGGACCACCAAGGAGTCCACCCTAGACCACCATGTAAGGGGCATACAGTGCACTATTGGAATGGCACTGTGCCCATATCTGATGCCTGTCAGTGCCTCCCTAACAGTGCTATCTATCAGTGCCACATATCAGTGCCACATATCAGTGCCCACCAGTGCCACCTATCAGTCCCCAACAGTGTCACCTATGAGTGCTACCTATCAGTGCCCATCAATGCCACCTATCAGTGCCCAGTGCCACCTATCAGAGTCCATCAGTGCCATCTATGAGTGCCCATCAGTGCCGCATATAACTACCAACCTTTCAGTGCCCGTCAGTGCTGCTTATCAGTGCCGCCTATCAGTGCCTATCAGTGCTGCATATAAGTGATTCATCATCAGTGCCCATCAGTGCCACCTTATCGGTGCCACCTCATCAGTGCCAATCAGTACTTCCTCATTAGTGCCGTCAGTGCAGCCTCATCAGTGCCTGTCAGTGAAGGAGAAACCTGACGTATTTACAAAGATTTGTGACAGAAGCAAAGAAAAACTTTTTTTTCCCAAATTTTCTGTATTTTTTTATTTGTAGAGCAAAAAATAAAAAGCGTAGAGGTGATCAAATATCACCAAAAGAAAGCTCTATTTGTGGGAAAAAAATGATAAAAATGTAATTTGGGTACAGCCGTCGCATGACCACGCAATTGTTATTCAAAATGCAAAAGTGCTGAAAGCTGAAAATTGGCCTGGGTGGGAAGGGGGGTAATTGCCTGGTATTGAAGTGGTTAATCTCCAGAATGAAGCTCATTAGGGCTGAATTTATTGTTGGTGCATCATTTGGCTTCAATACATTTATTCAAGCAAAGCAATATGCCAACTATCGACCTGGTGCCAAAACCACTCTAACGCTTTTCACTTCTCAAAAGGAGCTTAACCTCCTGAATGAAGCATGTTAGAATTGTTTTGGCACTGGATTGATTGTTGGTGCATCGCTTTGCTTTAATAAATTCAAGTTGGCTTTTATAGTAAGTGGTCCCCCCTTAACTTTTATTGGATTGCTTAAGTGTTACACTTTATTGGGTGAACCAATTTGGATTCATTACCAGTCAACATCTTGGATACAGAGCATGCAGCATGCCCTGCTTATCCCTAATTGAATGAACCAATTGCTAAACAGACATAGATGAAGTGATGCATGGTCTTGTGGGGGTTGTTGTATCATTACCAGTATGATGTAGATACGCTCATTAGAAATTTCCATTTTTTTCAGGGAGCTGGTATCTATTTCTGATAGGAACCTGCTCCCACTTCCCACCTAGATGAATAAAGCAGACGTTTGCCACCCCACTCCCTGCCAGCATTCTCCTGAGACAAGTCACATGTCCCAGAAGACAATTCACAGCGGGCTTACCACATCCAAAATGGCTGCCACAGGGACCCAAAGACCATCAAAGAACTGGTCAGGATGACAACAGAGCTGGATCCGTGGGCTGGTAAGTGTCTCTTTTTTAAAAGTCAGCAACTACAATATTTGCCTCTTTTGTCCTGTATTTTTGTATTTACAAATATGATAAAATGCATGTCAACCGCATTGCATGTCAAAAATAATGCATAATAACAAAATACACCACAACATTATACATCCCATCCTTCTAAGTACTGTATACAAATATACCTGTAGAGTAAAACCTTGGTTTGAGAGTAGCTTGAGACCGTTTTGCAAGACAAGCAACATCTTTTAATCACAATAATTTTTATTGAAAGCCATATGCAGTTACAGGTACCAATAGTGTAGTATCACAGACAACTCCTACATCAGTACAAGGATACATATATAATGATACAGAACCATAAGATACAATTATTTTGTTAACCAAGGACAACGTAGACTGTAGTATGGTCTGTGTGGGGAGACAGCGCCAATCCCAGAAAGGCCACCAGGCGCCGCACCCGCCAGCAGCCCCCACCCCCCCCGCCCCATTAGGGGACAAGCTGCTGGGGGGGCAGGCCCGCCCACGGGAGCCGCGCCCCCAGCCCCCCAGCCCCCCAGGAGGGCCCCAACCCCCCACACCAAGAGCATGCGATACCATATGGAGATCAGAAGTTGGTTATAGTACCATGTTGCAAGGCGTTCTAACTTTTCAACGAGTGGAAACTAAGGAGGATAAGGAACTAGAGAGAAGAAGTAGTGTATAAAGGTGTAAACTATAATATGTGTGTGACCGAGAGGAAATATTCACCTCTGTATTGGTGCTTTGCTATAGATTGCATGAGGAGAATGGGACTAGGAATTCAATAAGTGTGGTTACTTAGCTGTTGATTTGTACCAGTCAATCCAAGGCTTCCATATAGGGAGTTTGTTGTTGTATTGCCCTGTTGAAGCTGCATACATCAGCTCATAAGTTACATGTAGATTGATTGTTCTTACTGTGTCACCCAGTGAGGGGGCTTCTATTTGCTTCCAATGTCTCACTATCTCCAACCTGGCCCCTAAGAGGATATGAGAGATCAAATGTCTCCATTGTGGTGGGGTGGTTTCTATGTTTAGGGATAAAATGGCTAGGGCTGGGTCCGGAGTCATGTTTAGGTTTGTGATTCGTGTTATCAACTGGAATACTTTTTTCCAGAAGGGTTGTAGTTTTGGGCATGCCCATAAAATATGCCATAGGGAGCCTGTGAGCCCACAATTCCTCCAGCATTGTGGTGAGCATTGGGGGTTGAATTTGTGCAGCCTTGTGGGGGTCAGATACCACCGTAGCAATATCTTTTGTGTGAGCTCCCACAAACCCGCACATCTCGTGGATACGTAAGTAATCTTAAGTGCTTTTTGCCATTGTTCAGGGTTATATTGGGACTTGATATCGTTTTCCCATAATACCATGGAGGGGGATTTGGTGAATATCGCTTTCTGATTGAGGAAATTATAAAATAGGGAGATGCCCTTAATTTTGGAGGTTGGGTTAGTGTAGTAAAGAGCGATTCTCCATGGCAGTTTTGTTAATGTATCAGGATTAGTTCTTAAAAAATGGGAGACCTGGAGGTATCTATACATTTCATCTGTGCCAAGTCCAAATTCGATTTGGAGGGTATTGAATGTTTTCACGGCCGGGCCTACTGTGATATCCTCTACAGTACGGATCCCCTTAGTGATCCAATGGTCAATTTTCAGGTTGGGGATTAGGAGAGCTAGACTGGTTATGGGCATTGGGAGGTTGGTTATCGTTTGTTCCTCTAAGTTTGATTTTTGCATCAGGGACCAGGCCTGGAATGCTGCCTCTAGGGTCGGGGCAATTTTAAGATGCTTGTGGGGTATAAACTTGCTGGCTATCAAGAGATCATATAGGTTTTTGTTAGGGCACTGTTCCTGTTCCAGTTCTTGCCATCTAGTTTTGTTATACTTGGGAAACCAAGCTTTCAATTGGGCTAGGATTGTTGCTATATAGTAATCCTTTAGAACTACATGTCCCATCCCTCCCGCACTCATGGACTTGGTCATTTTTTGAATGCACATCTAGCTTTTTTACCTTTCCAAAGGAAGTTGTTTACCATGGATTGAGCTTTCTTAAAATAGGATTCGGGAACTGTGATGGGGAGGGCCCTAAATAGGTATATGAATTGTGGTAGGATGATCATTTTGAAGGCCGCCAAGCGACCCGTCCAGGTCAGTTCTGTCTTGGCTAAATCACCCAGTTTTGTGTGTAGATGTGTCAGAAAGGGGTGTAGTTATCCTCAACTAAGTATCTTGTCCTGGCAGTGAGCGTAATACCTAGATATTTTATTCCCCTATTTTGCCAGGTATAAGGAAATCTTGCCTGGAGTTCTTCTTTTTCTCGGGGGGATATTCCCAGTCCTAAGATGTACGATTTGCTTTTGTTAACCTTATAATAGGATATTTTATTAAATACATTCAGAGTTTCATGAACTGCAGCCAGGGAGGAGCCTGTTTCTGTGAGGGACATTATTATGTCGTCCGCAAAGAGGCTTATTGTATGTACCGTATTCCCTATATTAAAACCTTTAATCAGCGGGTGAGATCTGATACGAATAGCCAATGGTTCTATAAGCAGATTAAATATCAATGGTGATAAGGGGCAGCCCTGCCTAGTGCCGTTCGTGATTTGAAAGGGCCGAGACAGGACACCCCCTGTGAATACTCTAGCCGAGGGCGAGGAGTATAGAGCCATTATAGCTGTGAGTATATTACCCGTAAAACCAAAGGAATCCAATGTTTTCTCTAGATAGAGCCAGTTGATGCGGTCAAAGGCCTTCTCTGCGTCCAGTGCTAGGAGCAGAGAAGACCTTTTTTGGACCTCGGCCAAATGCACAATGTTCACCAGTCTACGCGTAGCGTCTGAAGTTTGCCTATTATGAGTAAACCCTGTCTGGTCAGGGTGGATCAGACCAGGCATTATGTGTACAAGTCGCTGGGCTATAATTTTTGCGTACATTTTTACATCGATATTTAGCAAGGAAATTGGTCTGAAATTTGCAGGAGTGTCAGGCTCCTTCCCTGGCTTAGGCAGCGTTACAATAAGATCTTCCAGCATTTCGGGGGGGAAAGAGGAAGAGGCAGCGGCAGAATTGAAGATGTTTACTAAGTGAGGAGTTAATATCTGTTTGAATTCTCTATAATATTCCCCACTAAATCCGTCTGGCCCTGGAGATTTATTTGAGGGGAGAGAATCAATAGCATTATAAATTTCAATCATAGTAAATGGAACGTTAAGAGATTCAAGTTGGGCTTGTGTCAATTTGGGTATGGGTAGGCTGGCCAGAAAGTTTTCAATCTCTATTGGTGAGTAGTGTTGAGCGAACCCGGACTGTAACGTTCGGGTCCGTACCGAACTTTCGGGTGTCCGGGGCACGGACCCGGACCCGGGCATTTCAAAAATCGTTCGGGTTCGGTCCGGGGTTCTGCTATTTTACTCCACGTGTTGAGAAGCTGCAGGGCAGCCAATCAACAAGACGGGACGTCGAAGAGTTGTGCACCTCATTTTATCGTCTTGGGGCCTGGCTTGGGCTTGCTAAAAACTTTACGGGCCCAGGCCCAGGCACGGGGCCTGTGGGCTTTCAAGCCATGCCTGGGCTTGCAATGTCAGGCCCAAGCGAGTTGTGATGAGTGGTTATCTCTAACTTTTGAAAGACCGGTCGGATGGGTATGGGTTTAACTGTGTTCGGGTTGAACTTAGAGAATTGCAAGGTAAATGATACTAACTTTAAATATTACGATAACTAAGAGAGGGGAGTTTATTTAGAGGTCCCGGTCTGCCTAAATCACCCCTTATAATATCTCT
>BLSH010473573.1:2786609-2799812 GCA_018402905.1 Glandirana rugosa | reverse complement strand
TTGGGCCCAATTTGGTCATTTTCTGTTAGGGGTGTACTCACTTTTGTTGCCAGATATTTAGACATTAATGGCTGTGTGTTGAGTTATTTTGAGGGGACAGTAAATTTACACTGTTATACAAGCTGTACACTCACTACTTTACATTGTAGCAAAGTGTCATTTCTTCAGTGTTGTCAAATCAAAAGATATAATAAAATATTTACAGAAATGTGAGGGGTGTACTCACTTTTGTGAGATACTGTACAAGTGCTTTGGATTACAAGTTTCCGGAATGAATTATGCTTGCAATCCAAGGTTTTACTGTATTTGATAATTTAATAATAGATAAAGAGGAATCCATGATAAATCCCACTACACCTTGTGGCAAAATTGCTATAATCGATAATGACTTCTTTATGGTATAGGTACTTCAAGAGATAATTCTCCAAGCCTGTGGTCACAATAAAACTGTAATAAAAAGTAATTATTGTGTCTATCTCCTGCTCAGGCAAACTGAAATCTAGTTAAGGTAATAGTATATGTGCGTGTAACGATCCGTTTAACACAACTTGCAAATTGCTTATGGCATATCCACATCCCATGGCTATGTATATATCCAATACAGGTCTTCCACAATGGAAATTAATGTATAAGCAACACACAGTCTGCCCACAGTAAGCCACATGCAACCTGAAATATTCATCCAAGCAAAGGTATTGGAACTAAACAACATTAGAAGACAAACGTGTCTCATGTGTACTTAATGGAAATGCATTCTGGGGTAATAGTCCATCTATATATAATAAAGGTTGCAATATCCATTTATGGATCAATCATATAGTCACCACTGGTAACTGATGGTAATTTAATATGAAGGTTTATTTTCAAATTCAAAAATAAGAAAATGGTAACGTTCATCCCATATACTGTATAAAGTTGGATGCAGGTACGTTGCTTGTAAAGTGATCCTTGTGACAGTTGCATCATTATTTGCAGGTCAGAGGAATCTAGGAGTCTAGAACTCTATGCACACACAGATGAATGGGAACATGCAGTGCAAAAATATGTAATTATTATTATTATAATACAGGATTTATATAGCGCCAACAGTTTGCACAGCGCTTTACAACATGGGGACAGACAGTACAATTACAATACAAATCAATACAGGAGAAATCAGAGGGCCCTGCTCGTTAGAGCTTACAATCTAGAAGGTAATGATGAATAGAGAGTTTGCTGTTGTCTTGGATCACAATATAATGTAGCCAGGTGCAGCCAGCTGTGTGTCTGCCCGCTTTCCCCTACATCACTAAGCTTTGGCAGAGTGAGAGAGACAGTGGGCTGTGGTGGGTAATGCCGGCTCTTTCATACCCTGTTGCTGTAAACTGTGCTATTCTGAGCTGGCACTCTGTTTGTTTGCAGTTTGCAGCTGGCTTGTAATGTTCAATGAGCTGCAAGGGTGGCTGGTGAGCACTCTCATAGTTCATTGATCTTCCTGGACTTCAGTAACTGCCTGACCATACAGTAGGTAGGGGCAGACAGCTGTACTTGCAGTCTGCAGGAACCCAACATTGCACCCCCAATTTACTGAGTACAGGTGCGATGCTCTGCAGGCTCTTCAGTAAAAAAAAAAAAAAAATGCGCAATGCTCTCAATACTCCCAAGTAGAAAATAATGAATTTGCATTTTTTTGATGTAAAATAGTGAATGTACAGTATTTATTTATTTATCCTTCAAATGTCATCCTGTTATAAGGCAAACTGGCTAAGGGCTTGTTTAACCCCTTGGTGCTGACGTAACACAAATAGGAGGCCCCACTGTACTGGGCTTTTTGCCATGGGGCCGCACATTTATGTACCTCCCTTTGTGCTCAGAGTGCCCCACATGGCGTGCTCCCAGCACAGTGACCAGGATTTTACTGAATGCCCTATTCCGGGTCACCTCATTGCTGTGATAGCCTCTGATTAACTATCACGGTGATCAGTCACTGTGAAGCCCACCCCTGTGTTGTCTGTCTCTGTGAATGGACGAGAAAGATATGATGTATCTTTCTCTGTCCTTGCAGAGATAGAAAAAAACTGTGTGTAGAAAAAAAAAAAGATTACAAGAAAAAAAAAAAAAACCTAGATCAAGTTTGATCGAGGTCAATGCTAGGGTTAGTATCTGGGTCAAGGTCAGAGTCAAAGGTCAAGTTCAAAGGACAATGCAATGGACAGGATTTTTTTTTTATTAGTGTCAGTTAGTATCAGTGTCAGTGTGTTTTAGGGAGGATAAAAAAAAAAAAAAACTGCGCACTATTGTTTCTGGGCCGTACTGTGGGTACATACAACAACTATCATACACATATGTGGTATGGTTGTGATCATCAGGAGAGGGAGAATTTGTTTTGGGTTGCTCTTTGTTGGTAAGTTATGATAGTAGTAGTATACAGGTACATTTAAAAAAACATTTTTTTACTATTTTGGGCCAGCTTTCCTTTGATAATAAAATAAATCAGGAGATATCCATTACCATTTACCACCAAATAAAAAGCCCAATTTATCCTGAAAAGGTGTAATACACCTGGATGCACAAAGTTGTTGTGATGATATGTACGGTGTGGGAGATTAGCTTGTGTGGATCACTTTTCAGAAGCAAACATTCAGCATGGAGGACAGATTCTTAAAAATCTGGCGGCTTGCCAGGTTTATTATTTCAGATTCGCAAGTTCAAAACACAAACAAAAACAGAAAACAAAACCTCGCCATCTGGCGCAAAACTAAACAAACAGATTCCTCTCTATACTGTGTGGGGCTGTCCCCGACACCCACAAAACATAAGCACAGTGCAAATCTTGTTCTTAGAGTCCAAATTAGCACACAGAGCTCTCTCAGCTTTCTCCCTCTGAGATCCAGGATAGAGCTCTCCTCTGCTCTCTTCCTAGTCATTAAATGCAGATGGAGAGGGGTTTGAGTGGATCAGAAAGACCGGGCCGGAGCCAGCTCTGCCAAGGTGGCCGGGTCGGACTCCCACTAGTCGCCTCAAAATGACCAATGCGAGGCGACAAGTATCACCCGTCCATTGTGGTGCCTCGCATAACGTCACAACAGTTTTACTAAAACATGTCAAAGTTGAAAAATTGCAAAAAAGATTTGTTTTACCCTTAGGTGTGAAAGGGTAACAATAACAATATGTTGCCTCCTCATTGCCTGTTTTAACCCCTAAAAACCCATGTCATCGTACCGCAACTCTGGCCCCTTACTCCGATCAGTGATCAGCTGAGTCTTATTCGGGGTGTACAAGGACGCCCTCCCGGCATTTAAGGCCCCTGCTGTTGCCGTCTTTCGACTATAGCGTGGGCGGGAGGGGGTTAAGCACAAAACTAGATACCTGCTCCCAAAAAAAGAAAAAATGTGTTCCAAAAGTAGAAGAGGAGGGGGCAAGGGTCCTTTTTCTGCAGGTTACAGACTTTTCAGCTTAGACCGTAGCTGCTAAATACACTGAACTGTAAGACTTTACACACATTTTGCTTGAATGCACCTGAAATGTATTTAAACTGATAGGTCAATTGAGCTTTGAATTATTTTTCTACAGATTTAATTGTTACACTGGCTTGCTGTACCATATCAGGTTTGAAATACAGGTGCACTTATAAGAGTGGAAACTGAATATATTATTATTTTATACTTAATCTATATATTATTGTACTACTGAAGCACTATCCAAGGGATTTGGTTTCAGTTACAAAGTCAGTTTTGCAAGGGCCAGAATACAGTAATGACCCATTCAGTAATTACTGAGTTCTTAAATTACACAATGAATGCATAACGTGACTATATTTGCAAAGTCCAAAGATAAATAAATCTGTCATTATCTTCAAAGATATGCCTAATGCGTTTTCTCTTGAAGGACAAAAAGCAATTGTTGCAAATAGAGGGAACATCTCTTTCCCCCCAATCAGGTCTATGTTGTCAGCACTAGAAATCTTAAAAGTGTATTTGAACCCAAAAAACTAAGATGTAATATATTGCAGCTTACAAGTCTTTAGTTAAGGCACCTGCATTATTTTTCTTCTGCCAATAACACTCTTCCTGTCCCTGCCCACATCATTCTGTTCCACTGTATCTATGGAGGGAGCCATGGTTATCCCTTGGATGCAAAAGGAACAACTATTGAAAGGTTTATCAGTCATCATAGCCAATGCTTTAAAATACCTTTTATTTGCTACACAAATGCTAAAAGACATATCCGAAGCATTGTATGCCAACACTTATGTTTAAAAACAAAATACACCACAACATCGCACAGCCTATCTATGTAGGTATTGTATACAAATATATCCAAAAAAAACCTGCCACATCCTTAACAACTGCTGTAAGCGGAGTTCCCCGCTAAAAGCTGAATATAATAAAAAAGAATTTCCGGCAATGAGAAATTAAGAAAACAAACAGCGTGGGCCCCCCCACCCCCACCCCCAAACCAAACCAGGCTCTTTGGGGCAGCCTCCCACTCCTTAATAACCAATACCATAGGTGTATGCAGCCTATTGCATTAGGGTGGACACCACAAGAGAGTCAGTGGTTTATTTTTTATTTTTACAATTTTGTTTATTATTTTTTACTTAATTATATTTTATTATTTTTTTCCATTTTTTTAGGAGCCCTGCTGTGGGGCTTTGGTGAAATATCAGAGGTCTAAACAGACCCCTGATGTTTCACTTTCGAGAAAGAGAAAAAGACTGAGGACAGAGATTCCCCAGTCCATTTCTCTGCAGCCAGGCAGCAGTGGGAATCTGCACAGTACAGGGTGATTAGGATGTAGGTGTCCAGACACATTTTCCCTAAATACAGCATGCAATCTTGAAACTGTTAATTCACGATACCGGTTTGCGGTAATTACTGCAGAACACCAAAAAGGCTTGGTAAATACCGCATGAGCCGCCATGGGTATAGAACAAAGCTTAGCAAGTCTGTAACGGGTAAATGATCGGCTGCCCAGAGACCACAGGCAATGCCGGTGACTAGCATTTTGCCCTCTGCCTGCCTTTTTTGGGCATAAATTCCACAGTTCCTGTCCTCTTTACCTAATAATGCCACCCGTCTCCAAACCCTCTCAGCCTCTGCTAAGTCCTTCTTGTAGATAGGGTCCCTATGCTCTAGATTTTACAATAGCAATTTTATTGCGACAAGTAATTAGACTGTAACTTTCTAAGCTCCTAATTCTTATTCCGTCAAATCCTTTTCAGACATTCATTTTTACTGCACAGATTTTCTCGTTGGCAATTTTGTATGCTTTTATTCTTTTTAATAGCTTCAGTATTTATAGAAATGTGTTATGTCATCAAAAGGACAAGTGGAAAAATATTCAGAAGCTGTCAGATCGGGAGGCTTTAAGGTTTAACTGACTAAGATAAATGACTTTGTCATATGATAAATCATTACTAATCATAATTTGTGTGTGTTCTTGGACTCAGCAATGGAGTATGACAGGAGAACAGCCTGTCCACTGCTAATTGCCATAAACTTACCAGATGCTGTGAAATCCTCTCTGTGTTCTATGCAAACCACCAGCATTTCCAATATGGATCCCAGGCTGCATGAGTTAATGATGTCATCTCTAGGTTTGAAAGGACCGGATGGGGAAATAAAGTAACAAAGTATGCAGGTTTTATTAATAAAGTTAAAAAAAGTTATTCCCATCTATACTAAAAGACTTTTATGTCTTGAGTGTTAAAGTGATGGGTAGACTCTATAATGTATACACCAGCCCAAAATATATCTTTTAAATGCTATGATATTGAGTTTTATGCTTTCTTTACTGCTTTGTTTTATTTTTCAGTGTGATGTGAAATAAAAAGGCTTCAATAATTAAACATTGTTTTATTTAATAATTACTGTGTATATATATATCAGCATATATATGCGCCTTTGCGTTTGTATGCCCAGTAGAATTGTCTAGAGAAAATGTTCGATGGTTTAGGTAACCGCTAAAAGAAGTTTTGCCAACTTTCCTTAAAGTGGAGCTTTAGTCTCTCAATCAACAGAAATACTAGGGGATGTTTTTCGAAGTGATTTCTCAACAAAATAAATCATGGAGATATGAATGGATGGGGGAGCTTGCTTTTTTTTTTTAATCAAAAACAATGTTTATTGAAGTTGTTACAGGATATAACAGACATAGGGAAAAAAAACCAAGGTGTGACATGCACCCAATGCGGAATATATTCTCATAGTCCCCAAATCACCCCCGACCCCCATCTGTTGAGGGTGAGGGGGCAGCCGGGGGATAGCGGGTAGCACAGCCACCCGCAGAGTAAGATACAGACTAACATCCACCCCCGGTTACCCCCAAGGCCCAAGTTCCGAGGAAATTAATGTCAAACCCTTGACCAGGATGGAGATCTATATCAGCATGCCTATTCTGCGATTGTGGAGGAGTCATCCAGCCACCTGTCCCAGATTCTGTGGTACTTGTTAGGGCATCCTCTGTGTATATAAAGAGCTTTTTTATATGGCAGAGTCGTGTTAATAGCCCCCTTCCACTGCTGTCAGGGGAGCCTCCCGAAGCCACACCCTGGTAATCATCAGCCTGGCTACAAATAGCGTCTCCTGCAAGAAGATGTGGAGATATTTGTCCGTTTCTGATGTGGGGAGACGTCCTAATAGACAGTGTCTGGGGCATAGGGTAAGAGGAGAGCCCATCCGGTCATGAAGGAATTTGATCACCTGGCTCCAGTAGTCCGGTATACGGGAGCATATCCACATCAAGAGATAGAATGTGGCTCCCGGGTCAGCACATCTAGGGCAGGTGGGATCCCGATCGGGTCAGTATCTGGAGATTCTGTGTGGTGTAAGGTAGGACCTATGGAGCATGTACAGGTGAGTGAACCGGTCAGAGAGCCTGGGAGAAACAAATTTGTAACTCTCCAGTATCTCCTCCCACTCCTCATCCTCAAGCTCCCCCACATCAGTCCCCCAACGTGCCCTGAGATTCTGCGCCTGTGCAGAGGCTGCAGGCAGCATAATACAGTTGTACAGGGTGGAAATAAGCTTTTTAGAGTCATGTCTGTTGACTATATCCAGCAGGGGCAAGGAGTCGAGGCTGGGGAAAGACCCCCCAAATTGGGAACAGAGGGAGTGCCGGAGCTGGAGGTAACAAAAAACATGTGATTGGGCAGGGGGAGTTTGCTTTTAATATTAAATATGAATTGAACACTTCAGCCCCAAAGGATTTCCCACTGTAGGACCAGAGCACTTTTTCGATTCAGCACTGCGTCATTTTAACTAAGAATTGCGCGGTCGTGCGAATCCTTTTTTTCCCATAAATAGAGCTTTCTTTTGGTGATATTTGATCACCTCTGCATCACTTCTGATCACCGCTATAAACAAAAAAAAAAAAAAAAATTCTTACTTTTTGTTATAATACATATCCGAAAAAAATATATCTATAAAAAAAAAATGTTTTTCATCGGTTTTGGCCGATATATATTCTTCCGCATATTTTTAGTAAAAAAAATTGCAATCGGTGTATATTGATTGGTTTGCGCAAAAGTTACCGTGTTTACGAATGATGAGAATTAATTTATGGGGTTTTTATTTTTATTTTTTTTTTTTACTAGTAATGTTGGCAATCAGTGATTTTTAGCGGTACTGCAATATTTTGGCAGACATGGACCATTTTGACACTTTTTTGGTGCCATTGACATGTATACAGCGATCAGTGCTATGAAAATGCACTGATTACTGTATAAATGTCACTGGCAGGGAAGGGGTTAACCTGCAGGGGTGCTCTAAGGGGTTAACTGTGTTCCCTGTGTGTGTTCTAACTGTATGGAGGCTGGGCTGAGTGGGGGAGGAGAGTGATTGTGGCTCTCATACACAGGAAGCCTACAATCACATTCCTTCCCCCTGTCAGAACGGAGATCCATGTGTTTTCATACACGGACCCCGTTTTGTCACTGCTCAGATGCAGTGTAGTTCTGCTTTAAAGCTGACAAACAGGTTGAAATTCATATAAACTATATTTTCAAAAGTATTGGGACACCTGCCTTTACACGCACATAAACTTTAATGGCATCCCAGGCAGTAGGGTTTAATTTTGAGTTGGCCCACCCTTTCCAGCGATAACAGCTTCAACTCTTCTGGGAAGGCTGTCCACAAGGTTTAGGAGTGTGTCTATGGGAATGTCTGACCATTTTTCCAGAAGCTCATTTGTGAGGTCAGGCACTGATGTTGGACGAGAAGGCCTGGCTCGCAGTCTCCAATCTAATTCATCCCAATCTTTATGGACCTTGCTTTGTGCACAGTCATATTGGAACAGGAAGGGGCCATCCCCATACTGTTCCCACAAAGTTGGGAGCATGAAATTGTCCAAAATGTTTTGGTATTCTGATGCCTTAAATATTCCCTTCACTGGAACTAAGAGGCCAAGCCCAACCCCTGCAAACCAACCCCACATCATAATCCCCCCTTCACCAAATGATTTGGACCAAAGCAAGGTCCATAAAAAAAATGGATGAGCAAGTTTGGGGTGGAGGAACTTAACTGGCCTGCACAGGGTCCTGACCTAAACCTGATAGAACACCTTTGGGATGAATTAGAATGGAGACTGTGAGCCAGGTCTTCTTGTACAACATCAGTGCCTGACCGCACAAATGCGTTTCTGGAAGAATGGTCAAACATTCCCTTTGACACACTCCTAAACCTTGTTGACAGCCTTCCCAGAAGAGTTAAAAACAACAAGTATCAGGCGTATCAACAGGTGCATAGAGTCCCCATCCCTATTGTGAACCATCAAAGTCCAGAACAAAGTACATAATAGTCCAATAATGTGAATAAAAAAGAGAAGAAATCCGGTATATACACCCAGGGCTGCTCTCATGTGAGGGAAAGCCAAAACCGCACCTGTAGACAAGAAACAAAAAGGAGGCGCCTCTAAGTATAAACCGTAAGACGGCCCCACTGACGATCCAATCCGCAGGGATGACTAGCTGCTTACTAGGTCTCGGGGAACTGATGCCATACTCTTCACCGGTTGAGTATTCTCCTGGTTCCATGTGCCATACCCTTTTTTAGTCATGTGAATAGCCAATTGGCTGATGTCTTTTTATTAAAATTTCTTATGGTTTACACTTAGAGGCGCCTCCTTTTTGTTTCTTCCCAGAAGAGTTGAATCTGTTATAGCTGCAAAGGGTGGGCCAACTCAATATTGAATCCTGCCGACTAAGACCGAAATGCCATTAAAGTTCATATGCGTGTAAAGGCAGGTGCCCTGATATTTTTGACAATATAGTGTATGTGAATAGTTTTCCTGTTAAAGCTGAATCCTCTGAATTGTCTCTCTGACAGAGCAATAAACCCGTCAGATGTAAATAATAGAAAGAAGTCCAGGAAGTGTCATGCACCTAGTTGGACTAAAGTCATAGTGTGCCTTCACATCTTACAAAGTGGCTGAATGCCTGGAATTCAGCTTTAAATTATATCTCTAATGTGTTCAGCAAGTCTTATGATCCATGGAGCCCTGTCACACAGCCTAAATTATGTGTAGCCAATGGCCCCCTTAGGGGTGGCTGGTAGATGTGGCGGGGCTGTGATGTCATAAGGGGTGGGGCCTATGAATGACATCAGCGGGTGGCCCCGCCCCATGCCAATATAAGTCAATGCAGAGTTTGGATAGTCCATTAGTCAGGGAGATTGCGTCATGTCAACATGGGAAGAAGAGCAGAGGGACAAGACATCGGCAAAAGAGCAGAAGATAGAAGACCCCTGAGAAGAAAGAAGACCCCGCAAAAGAGCAGAAGAAAGAAGATGCCGGAAAGTGAGAAGAGCGGGAGAGGGAGAACATGCTGATTTAACCACTTGCCGACCATCAACCGCAGGTTGACGGCGACAAGATGGCTCTGCTAGGCAAACTGTGAGCGCGCGCACTGTGTTCTGGGCGGGTCAGGGTACGGGTGCGGCAGACTCGATTGCTGCCGGCTACCCGCGATGCCCCCCCCCCCCGGAGTGAAAGAACGGAGGTCCGCGTATGTAAAAACGGATCTCCGTTCTGTGAGGGGGGAAGGACTGTGATCACAGCCTTCCTCTATATGGAAGCTGCGATCACTATCCTCCCCCTGCTAGGGCAGCCCACACACAGTTAGAACACACCCAGGGAACACAGTTAACCCTTAGAGCGCCCCCTGCAGGTTAACCCCTTCACTGCCAATGGCATTTACACAGTAATCAGTGCATTTTTATAGCACTGATCGCTGTATAAATGCCAATGGTCCCCAAAAAAGTGTCAAAATGCTCTGACATGGCCGCTGCAATATCGCAGTACAACTAAAAATTGCAGATCACTGCCATTACTAGTAAAAAATAAAAAAAAATAAAAACCCCAGAAATTAATTCTCATCATCCGTAAACGCGGTAACTTTTGCGCAAACCAATCAATAAACGCCGATTGTGATTTTTTTTATCACAAATATGAGGAAGAATATAAATCGGCCAAAACCGTTGAAAAAAAATATTTTTTTTATATTTTTTTTTTTGGATTTGTATTTTAGCAAAAAAGTAAGAAATTTGGGTTTTTTTGCAAAATTGTCGCTCTTCTTTTGTTTATAGCGGCGATCAGAAATGACGCAGCGGTGATCAAATACCACAAAAAAAAAGCTCTATTTGTGTGAAAAAAAGGACGCAAATTTAGTTTGGGTACAACGTCGCACGACCGCGCAATTGTCAGTTAAAGCGACGCAGTGCAGAATCGCAAAAAGTGCTCCGGTCCTAAAGTGTGAAATCCTTCCGGGGCTGAAGTGGTTACTAAAATATTTTACAAACCTGTGTAGTGTGATTTTTTACACTTTTTTTTAGGTGAATGGGTAGGGGTACAATGTACCCCATACTCATTCACATAGGGTGGGGGCCATGATCTGGGGACCCCTTGTTAAATGGGGCTTCCAGATTCCAATAAGCCCCCCATCCGCAGACCCTGACAACCACCAGCAAGGGTTGTCTGGAAGAGGCCCTTGTCTTCATCAACATGGGGACAAGGTGCTTTGGGGTAGGGGGCGCAGAGCCCCCCTGCCCCAAAGCACCCATACTCCCCATGTTGAGGGCATGTGGCCTGGTATGGTCCAGAAGAGGGGCCCCCTGCTTGTCCCAACCCCCTTTCCTGGCCTACCAGGCTGTGTGCTCGGATAAGGGTCTAGTATGGATCTTGGAGGGGACCCTACACCGTTTGTTCGGCGTGGGGGTTCTCCTTGAAATCCATACCAGACCGAAGGGTCTGGTATGCTCTTGGAGGGGGACCTCATGCTGTTTGTTTTTTGTTTTTTTTTTAATTTGGTGTGGAGTTTCCCTTCAAAATCCTCAGAGCACGCATGCCAAAGTTGGATGTCGCATGCCAAAGTTGGATCAGTTAAGACAATGATCCGACTTTGATGCAACTTCAATGCTTTTCAATGGGCTGAAGTAGGAGCAAAGTCAGACAAAAGTAGTACAGGAACCTTTTTCAAAGTTGTTCCGACTTGGAAAAACACAAGTCATAACAGTTTAGGGCTCTCATAGGGAATCATTGTTTTTGTGACCTAATGCGACTTGTGCTCCTAATGTTGGTCCGAGAATCGGGCTAGTGTGAACCCAGCCTTAGAAAGGAAGTGTAATGATGATAGGACCACCAGGTGCTGTTATGGCCTTAGATACACTTTAATCCTTTTGCTACCAGAGCTGTGCTTAAGTTTTTTTTGCAAACATTTAAAAAATCATTTTAGACCTGAAGATTAGTTAAAACTTACAAACAGTATACATTTTCTGAAAGCAGACACCCTGGGGAGCAAATTGGTGGTAGTTTCAATTTTTTATGTTCCATGATATTTGCACAATAGTTTAAGCGCAAATATATTACCCAGTTTTGGTGAAATATAAAAGATGAGGTTGATTCTAGTAAATAGGTACTTAACATGTCAAACTTTTAGTTTGTGGGTGCTGGCAAAATGATGACAAACATGGTACCCTTACATAGACAATCATTTTTCACATTTACACGGACAATAAGATCATACTGGGGAAAGTGGTTATAGTGCATTTCAGCTATAGTGGCCATTCACACAGGGGTAACTTGCGCTCCGACTTGAGTCTCCTCAAGTCGCCCCAAGTTGCTTGACATTTGAAATCCCATTGAAATTAATGGAAGAGGTCTTAATGTACACTACTGAAGCGACTTCAGAAAAGGTTCCTGTGCTATTTCTAGGCAACTTGTGCCCATAGGCTTCAATAGAAGTCGCCTCCAAGCCTCCCCATCTAAATGGAAGCGACTTTACAGTGAAAAGAAAATAATTTATCCAGGGCAACCCCCTCCGTCCCTTCTCTGATTGGCCACAGGCAAAGTCGCCTGGCATAATCAAGCTTGAAGTTGCCTGCAGTTTGCCTCCAAGTTGCCTACAAGTTGCCTCCAAGTTGCTTTGAAGTTGCCTCCAAGTTGCCTTGAAGTTGCCTGCAAGTTGCCTTGAAATTGACTGGGAAAGTCACGCCTGAAGTCGGATTGCCCCTGTGTGAATGCAGCCTTAGGAATACATTGCTGGTTTCTGATTCACTCTATCACAGGAAGTACCCGCAGAATGACCTTCATGTCAGGATCACCAGTGTTTCTTTTCGTGAAAGCTTTTGATTTACAAAAAAATGGAAAACAACTTTTAAAATGTCAATGATATCTTAACACTTTTATGAGGTTGTATTTACTGGGTTAAGATCTTTAAATTTAAAAAATACTCTTAAAGACCCACAAGATATGACTTATATATAATCAGACAAAAATGTCAGGCCCTGATTAGTGTTGAGCGAACCCGGACTGTAACGTTCGGGTCCGTACCGAACTTTAGGGTGTCCGTGGCACGGACCCGGACCCGGACATTTCAAAAATCGTTCGGGTTCAACAGACTAATATATATTCAGTATAGAACACCCAGAAATTCTCATAAAAAATTTAAATTTCTAGAATTGGGTCATTTATGTTGGAGTATTTTCACAATTCTATAGTAACTGTAAAATTTTCAACAAAAGGTAAAAAAACATTTAGTTTTCGAAAGTGCTTTTCTTTGTGACCACTAGGACTGTACTTCCAGTAAGACGCCCATGAAGGACACTATCTCACTTAGTCTTTGGTCGTTACATAAGGATTCCGACGTAAGTGTGTCCCCGTTAGGCTGAAGTCCGCACTGAAAGGGTCAGTTAAAGTTCCGTTGAACGTCCGTTGAAGTTCCGTTGAACC
>BLSH010473573.1:2763061-2778352 GCA_018402905.1 Glandirana rugosa | reverse complement strand
ATGTTCTTCACCTATCAATACTATTGTATATCTTAAATCACGGCATTTATCTGATATAATTTTTTACGGACTTTTCTTACGGACTTTTTTACGGACTCTTATGAACTTTTACATAACTTGATATTTTTATTTCACCATTACATTTGTCATTTTTAGTTTGTATTTTTCACCCATTAGCACTGTTGGATATCACACCACTTTGAGGTTTTGGTACAAACACTCTCACATAATTTTACGGACTTTTACGGACATGGTATATATTATTGGTTTAATTTATTATTGTCTTATATAACACATGTGGGTGGGTCCCCTTTATTTATTCATTTATTTATCTGTTGTTTATATTTAGTACACTCAATATTAAGAGGTTTACCCTATATTTTTTACATTATTAGACAGCGCCATTCCTGCTTGTTCTTTTATGAAATCAAACTAGCTGGAGGAAAGTCCAACACTAATCTTAGAAGGTAATATTTTAACCGATAGAATAGTTGAAGCTTGGAATAGACTTCCAGCAAAGGTACTGAGTCAATCAACAATAAGTGACTTCAAACATGCTTGGGACAAGCATAGATCTACTGTATATTCAAACAAAAAAGTTAAATTGCAAACAAACAAAAAAAATATATAATCCAAAAAAGAAAAATGGTGCACACTTGATGGACCAATTGGTATTTGTTCTGAAGTCACTCTTATGTGTTTCTATGTTTCTTCTAAAGGCAATATTTCATACAAGCTAAAACTGTACAGTAAAACTACAATATATACCATAAATTATACATCTCCATGTATTCCTAGAAAATCAATACATATAGCCACAAAATTTCACTTAGCAAATCTTGTCATCCTGCCAGCCATTGCTTCTTCCTCCAATAAGCAATAAAGCCGTAGGCCTTGCAAAAAATTCACTACAGCATTGTCACTATTAGCAGTTGCACTGGGCTGCATTGCTACATACACTGAGAGAGATGGTTAGCACCTGTTAAGTGATCCAAGATGACACCCAACTTCTGGAGCAAATGATGTAGGGAATTGCCTTGGATCCCATCTGCAGACCTCCTGGGCATTCGTGATGATGTCACATGGGCAGAAATTAGGACCTCTTAACCTAATAGAAGGTAAAAAAATAAATTTGCTTTTCTAGGAAAAGTAGGAAATAGGGGGGTGAATATGTTAAAAAAGAAATCTGTGGACAGAAAAATGAATATTTGTTGGGAGTCTACTTTAAAAATTGGATTGCATATTAGCAATGCTGAAATGTGTGGTAGGACCAGACACATAAATAGAAAACACTATGAATATGTTTTAAAGACGTAACAATAGTACATTATAGCAGCAATTCAATAAATGATCTCGCTTTTTCATAGAAATGCGGACATCAAATATTACTTCTGTGTATCTCAATGCCTCATTTCATATAATAATATACCAGTAATAATATACAAGCTCACATACCACTGTCATTGGATAGATTTACAAGCAATCTTTGTTCCATGTTCAGGCTCTCTCTTCCCAGATGAAGTCTTAGTTACTTTGTGCTTTTTTAGTCTGCCTTAGAGATGTGAGAAATGGGTAAAGTTTGATTCACAGGAGGTTCGGTGAACCCAGTGGAAAGTCCACAAACATCAAACATAGTTTGGGTCCCCATTGAAGTCTATGGGAGATGAATCTTGCTGTTTATTTCCTGGCCCATTTCAAGGTTAATTTGCAATCTTTTTTAAAAAGGGACATGGATAGCTGGGTACTGCCATGGAAGAAAAAAAAAGCAGCATGGCAGGGAAAGAGTCCTTTATTGTGGTTTAACCTCCCTGGCGGTATGATTATGTCAGGAATTTTGTTCCAAAAGCGGTACCATTTTTTTGCATGGAAATTTGGTGTTATGTATTGTAGGCCTGCAATTCTTAGGAATAACTCACTTAAATCTGTCCAAACAACAGTCTAGTAGACATCCCGGGTATGAAAAAGTTTGAAAAATGAAATCATAAATTATAATATAATAAATAACTAAAAATAATTATCAAAAATAATAATATAATAGTAATAAAATTTATTCAATAATGTAATCAAACCAAAAACGCAGAAATCTGCTCAGTTGCAGAATTGTCGCTGTCGTCACTTTCAGTTTCTGATGATAAATTTCCTCAAAAATCAGTATCACTCAATTCTGCAAATCATTCTTATTTACTATCGCTGTTTTCTAGCTGATCAAAAACCACTTTTGACGTAAAGGGACACTTTTTGGTTGCCATGGACATTCTCATGTTTCCAGGCAGAAAGAATGACATTTATTATATAAAAGTGCATGCAGGGCTCTGGGCAAACCACTAGGGACAAAGGGGATGTGTAATGATTTCATACAGTAATGTAATCTATAAGATTACAGTGTACTGTATGTACTGTGTGTGTTTCACTT
Source organism: Glandirana rugosa (assembly GCA_018402905.1). Classification (NCBI taxonomy): domain Eukaryota; kingdom Metazoa; phylum Chordata; class Amphibia; order Anura; family Ranidae; genus Glandirana; species Glandirana rugosa. The sequence continues at coordinate 2,775,939 of BLSH010473573.1, read as the reverse complement.
TTTGAATTTCCCGCCGGTCTCTGTCCCCGTGCGACGCGACGCTCGCAGGGAACGGAGCCCGGCACACAGAGGCATCGGAGCGGCGGACACAGCCCGCAGACACGGCGGGGGACATCGCTGGATCCAGGGGACAAGGTGAGTAGCGCTGCCTGGATCCAGCGATGCAATCCCGAGTGTGGCTCGGGGTTACCGCTCTTGGTACTGAAAATCCACCCCGAGCCACACTCGGGAATACCGCCAGGGAGGTTAAAGGACAACATTAGAAATATAGAAATCCTTTAAATAACATTGGGAATACCACGTGAAGTTCCAGAACAGTACTAGTTAATCATCTAAAAGCACTGCTGCCACAAAACGACAGATCCCTAGCAGGCTGGTCTTTGTAAATCAATTGGCCAGGGATCCTGGGTAATGTAATTTACCAAATATAGTCATCGTCCTTCTTTTCCTAGCCACCCAAACTGCATGCCTCGTCAGGAATCCTTTTTTTTTGGGGGGGGGGCGGCACCGTTCTGTTTTTTTAACCGCTTCCCAACCACCCACTGTAGATACTGTATACTGCGGCAGGGCGGTCAATCTGTTCCATATCACGTACTGTACCTAGTACATGATCTGACACTTCCAGGTCTGTGATCACACACAGTGGGAGCCTAGCGATGGGCACCGCAGACTCGATGTCCCCTGGCACCTGCTGATTACACAGGGCACAGGTAGAATGACAATCTGCCAATGTAAACAAGGCAGATTTTTGTTCTGTCAGAAGGGAAGGTATTGATTCTGTGTTTCTGCAAAGCAGGAATACAGATCTTTGCCTTCCCCTCGTCAAAGCACCTCTCCCACAGTGAGTAAGCACAACCTAGGCACACAGTTAACCCTTTGATCGCTGCTGATGTTAATCCCCTTCCCTGCCAGTGTCTTTAGTAAAGTGACCATACATATTTTGGCATGGATCAATTTATTAGTGTCACTGATCCTCAAAAAGTGTCAAGGTGTCATATAGGTATCAGATTTGTCCGCCGCAATATCACAGTCCTGCAAGTCCCTGATCGCCACCATTAGTTAACTAGTAAAAGAAATAAATAAAAAAAAAAATAATAAAAACATCCCATATTTTGGAGACGCTATAACTTTTACGTAAACTAATCAATATATGCTTATTGGTATTTTTTTTTACCAGAACCATGTAGCAGAATACACATTGGCTTAAATTAATGAAGAAATTTGATTCTTACATTTTTTTATTGGATATGTTTTATAGCAGAAAGTAAAAAATTATGTTTTTTTTCAAAAGTGTCTGTCCTTTTTTGTTTCATGTGCAAAAAGTAAAAACTGCAGCGGTGATCAAATACCACCAAATGAAAGCTCTATTTGTGGGGGAAAAAGGACAGAGATTTTATTTGGGTACAGTGCACAATTGTCAGATAAATTAACGCAGTGCCATATCGGAAAAAAAAAGCCTGGTCATGAAGGGAGTAAATCTTCCAGAAGTCAAGTGGTTAAAGGGCATACATTTAAAAAAAAATGCCATGGGATTAGCCTTAAATTTCATAGTAGGCCTTTATCCAGGCATGCAGGCTGGGGAATCAGAAAAGGGAGTGCAACAAGTATACAGTCTTCCTTCCTGAACCATAACAGGACACATGTCTTCTAAAAATAGAAGGGTACATTGTAAGAGGGGTTGGCCATGCCTCCTTAATGGGTCATTGACATCACCAGGATCCCTTACTAGTTTGTTTACAAATAGAAGCCAACTCAGGATCTATCATATAGAGTTGTGTTACCACCACTAAATGACAGATCCACATCCAGTTTGATTACAAACAGCAATTGGGACAGCTTGTTCAATGCTTCCCCATGCTGTTAACAGGCTGGGTTTGGGTCAAAGACTAATCTGCCTTATAAATATTGCAATGTAAACATACCTTTTTGTTTTCATCTCCATCTTCTAATATCAAGTTCTCTACTACAGTGGTTCTCAAGTACCTCCCAACAGGCCATGTTTTGGGAATTTCTCTTAAATAAAATAGCTGTCCAAAATACCAAGCCATTGACTCTGATTTAAAGCACCTGTGCAAGATAAAAGAAAACCTGCAAACATGGCCTGTTGGGGGTACTTGAGGACAGGGTTGAGAACCACTGCTCTACTACACCAAAAGCTGACTGTGGCACCATTTTAATTGCTTTTCAGTATCCCTGTAGATGTAAATTTTTATTAGCCAAGGCAAGAGGATACCTCCCTAAGTCCCTCCCTTACTGAAGACCTCACAACAACAAAAATGAAATCTTAATTAAACATTCACACAAGCATATCTAAGTGTGCATCCTTTCAAAGGATTGTCTTTGCCCATACAGGATGCACAGGTGTTTCATGCATCCATCCTTTGTAAGGATGTGACATGTGAAAGAGGGCTAAATCAGCTAAATACATTCTAGATGCTTTGTCAAGAGTTATGCACGTCCACGGCGAGTAGCTACGCAACGTGGCCCCGTGACTGGGGATATATGAGGCAATATGGGGGAACGTATACTGAGCAGTAAAACTTCACTGTACTTTCACAGCCCACACTACCTTTGGCCACCACTAGAGGTAGAATCCATTCCAATCCAGCTGGCTGACCACACACAGGCAGATACGAATCTTACATACAACCTGGTACACTCTAAGGGTTGGGGAGCAGTCTAGCAATTAGTACACACTTCTAGGGTTTCTCCAGCTATTCTATAAGCTAAACCCCAGTGTTAATCACTCTTCCCACTGTCCACACTCCCACACACAAGACACACAATAAACGATAGCCTGCCACCACCCAACAGTTTGTCCGCAGACTGGTCTGCTGAGCCACCACGCACACACAGATCTCTGTCTAGCAGATCTGTTAGCTCACAATCTGCATGCAATCTGCCAGCACGCAGAGCAACTGCATACTGATTGGCACGTAGCTTAGACCAAGTATTTAGGCACTAAAATGTAACAACAGTCTCTCCAGAGATATGAGTCCATATCTTGAGTTCATTAGTACACAGAAGTCACTTAATTTTATGTTTTAATATCCCAAAAGTGGGCAGTGCATAAGAAATATATACAAAGAAAAAGGAGTTACAAAAAAATGCAAAAAGATAAACAGACATACAATTGGCAATTTGCTATGAAAATAAAAAGGGATAAAAGAGAAATCAACTTTACCAAAGGTTATCCTTTAGTAGAAGCATACTGGAACATAGGGGACTCCCCAGTTTGGAACTGGCTTCGTGGAAGAACCATGTCCATATCTCAGGATCCCCAATTTATTGAAATATGGATGGGGGCTGGATGTTATTCCTTGGGCAATCAACCCTGGGGGGGAGTTCCCGTCCCAGCCCACAGGATGTTTAGTGTTCTGAAATGACCAGTGTCAAGTTGGATCAGAATGGCGCTGATCGCTGGGTCATGGATAGGATTTCAGACACCAGCACATCAATCCGATCGCGACAGTGCCCGTCACCTACCTGCCGCAAATGGTTTTGTGTGTTTTGCTAGGATTCTAAACATGCTACAAATACAGATTGACATATACTTGTAGCCCAACATGTGTGCAATCAAAAGGAATTATTTTTTTATCTCTCTGCTGCTAATATTTCAGCTTTTATGAGAGATAAAATGTATTCCTTAGATCTCTTAAGTTGGTAGACTGTGGGAACCTTCTCCTGCTGCCTGCGGATCATTGTAGCCACACTGTCTAGGACTTTCATTTGAAGCTTCAAAAAGGTGACAATTTATGTTTACCCTGATGGGGAACTTTTATTGGCATCTAGGTGTCAACTCGATCCTTGGAGCTGGCTCTGCCCTTTTCAAATACTAATGAAAGCACATACATGCATGACTAATATTGAATACTATATTTTTAATAACACAGAAGTAAACTATATCCACAATTATACTACTTCTATAGATCACATCACATCTGGCTAAGGCAAAGCTATCCTATGCTTATACTCTTACCTTTATGTTACATGCTTCAAAACAATATGTGTGCAAAGTATTCTAAGAAGAACTTGCTCTCTGGGTGGAAGCAGGGGAGGGAGGCAAGTATCGACAGACTGATGCATAATTTTAAAAACACATGCAGTGATACCCCCATAGGGACTGCTGGGTTTTGTGGTCCATCTGTCACCCTGCCCAGCCAGGCACACAATTCTCAGTCACCCTCAGGCAGAAAACCAGTCCTTGTACTTTGCTTTTATATTTTTATTGAGGGGATTAAACTTAGATGGGGATAGGGTAGTTATGAGATGCCCAATTGATTGAAGAAAATAATAGGGACAGATGAACTATATGCATCTCCTGTATATACAATTTCCTCCATCACTTTACTTGACTCTTGAGCTCACTCTCCAGAACTTTACTTGACTCTTGAGCTCAGTCTCCAGCACTTTACTTAACTCTTGATCTCACTCTCCAGCACTTTACTTGACTCTTGAGCTCACTCTGCTGCACTTTACTTGAGTCTTTAACTCAATCTCTAGGTCCAGCTAGCACTGATATGCAGGCCTGACACTGACTCAGTCAGGACCAAAGCAAGGGGACCTCAGGCCCCTATAGTGTAGCAAAATATAGGTAGTCCACGTGGCTAGCTGTTCATGTGGCTACTGCTCCCAGTACCACCTCTTGAGGTCCTGCCAGCCCTCCTGGCTGCAATTGCCTCTATCCACTGCCTGTGCCACCTCCATTCCACTGGCTTTGCATCCATCCCAGACTGCAATCTCCCAGTCCTCTCAGGCATGCCCCTCCATTCCACTCCCGTGTGTCACTCACCAGCCCTCCTGGCTGCGACCTGTTGTTCCTCCCTGGAGACTTTGCCAGGAGGTGCTCTCCTGCTGTCCTCTCCTTACTCCCATGTCACCTGTCCAGGGCACTTTAGTGTGTCTTGTGAAGGGTCCTGTCGGCACCCAAGCCCGGGCCCAAGGTCACCCCCCCAGACTGGAGAGCTCCCTCAAAGGTCACAACAGCCTAGCACTCCATCTCCAGCTTTTTCCTGAACAACTCCTCCCCAGCTGGGCTGACCTTGAGTCTTTACGGAGGCCTGCCCCCTGCCAATCCAGGTTGGGGATTGGTCAGGGCTTATTAGAACACTCCAGACAGTTGCACCTCTCCTCTCCTTATTCCTATCCAGAGCATTCCAGCATATTCTGGAAAGAAGTAGGAGGTCTCAGTGATGCTGCCCATGAGTCACTCAACCCTGACCCAGAAGACAAACACACAGGCTTAACTGCCAGCCAAGCCTGACAGTTTACCTACCCTACACAAAAAATGATTCTTACATCTACCAACCTAGAGGGTGCTATACACATATAATTATTTCTAGTATATACATGGAATAACTGTCTAAAGACACTGAAAAAAGAACACCCCTGTAAAATCGGATGTATACATTTGGATTTTGAAAATAAAATAGGAATGAAAACACATCCTTAACCTCTTTTTGACCACATAACACATACATGCTGCTGATAGGGGTGCAGAGATTTAACACCTAGCCACCCCACATATGCACCCATGGTGGCCTTGTGTGCTGAGAGCGAGCTCACTACATGCTTACAGCACACTAACAGAGCTGTTTCAGCTTCGGATTGAGAGCCAGCGGAAGGTATTCTGATCATATGACTGCAAGTGGCAACTACTAATGATACAGGGTGTTTTAGCAAATAATGCTATTTTGTTGGGGTTTGCATCTATTTGCATGGTTTTCAGCACACCCAGGTGCTATTACTATTTTAATCAGGGCCAATGACCTCCCATTTAGCTTTGTCAGAAAGTAATTATCACACCATATGGTTTCAATTTCCATCATACCTTACATGCAGATACATACTGTACATGTTCATTTCCTCATTTTGTGCCATTTTGTTATCCAGCATACCTGCTGAGTGTTCCGAAATTAACAGCACAATACACCAAAATTTTAAATCTGAACTTGTGGCATATCGATTGAATGGGTTCTTGATTATAGATTGATTATTCCAATTAGGGGAGATACAAGGAAAGAAAAGAAATTGATAATTTATCAAAGTGCGTATGGTCATCTTTAGGTTGTAAACTTATTGGGGGGACTGATGTAAATGTAGAGTATGTAAAGTGCTGCATAAATGCGTAATGGACTGTAATTAACATAATAGCTCTCTTGGGTTAGTTGTGATATCTTTTTCCTCCTTTCTCCTCGTGTTTCTTTGGTCTGTCCACCTTTGGACATTTGTATTTAAAGTATAAGTTCAACCTAAATCTAACTATCTCTAAATATACAGGCAGCCACATTCTAAGACTAACCTATCTAACCCTGTAAAGCAAAAATCGCTATACATACCTTTTCTGAAGCCGATCTGGTCCAGGCTCCAGCGGAGCCCTCTGTGTGCAGGAGAGAACCGATAATGGCTGTGAAATGCCTGTTACTATGGGGCTTACATTGTCGGCTTCCACTTCACACACTACCATACACTTTGAGCCACTGCTGACAGCTAAGTCTGGGACTGGACAGGAGCGGCTTCAGTAAAGGTATGTATAGTGATTTCTTCTTTACAGGGTTAGATAGAATATTCTTAGAATGTGGCTGCCAGTAGATTTAAAGTTAGACAGACCAAAGAAACACAATGAGAAAGGAGGAGAAAGATATCATAACTAACCCAAGAGAGTTATTATGTTAAATACAGTCCATTACGCAATTATGCAGTACTTTACATACTCTACATTTACATCAGTCCCCCAATAAGTTTACAACCTAAAGATGACCATAACCACTTCGATAAATGATCCATTTCTTTTCTTTCCTTGTATCTCCCCTAATTGGAATAATCAATCTATAATCAAGAAACCATTCAATCGATATGCCACACATGGGGAAGTGGATTTCTACTGATTTCTATTGATAGTTAGGCCTTATGTACATTGCTGCTGGTAAACGGATGTTAGGGAGCAGTTGGGCATTTTTTTCAGCTGCCCCGAACTCTCCTCTATGTTATCTTATCGGTACATGTATACAGGGTCATTTACAGTTGTTTCTAGGCACAGTTTAGAGGCATTATTGGAAATCAAAAAAAATGCGTTCGGGACGGATGTTCAGAGGCATTTGAAATGCCAAATGCCTGTAACAGCTTGTAAACGCACCTAAACTCGGTAACTCGCATCTAGGAGCGTTTTGTTTAAAGAAGTTTTTCATGTTACAGAAAAAAAAAATGCTCCTAGACGCGAATGCGGCTAAACGCAAGATGTAAATGCAGCTAAATGGACGTTTTTAAACAACGGTTTCTAGCTATCAAGTTAATTCATTCAGAGGAGGTTGTCAAACGTCCCATGTACATTAAGCCTTAAGGCATTATTGTAACTTATGTTCGTAAATTTTTGGCCGCATCTCTGTTTTCATTATATAATCTCATAATCTGAACAAAATCAAAATCATATCCCCACTGTCAGGATGGAACTCTGCATTGTTTACATATGCAGAGCTCCATCCAGCCTCTCTCCTTGATGATCAGCGGCTGCATCAGCCGCACCCGCTGATCGGCTTCTGCTGTGCCTAATCACATCAGCAGAAGCGACGCACCGGAAGTGCAGAATCACGTATATAGACGTGATTCTGCATAGGACGGCCGCCCTGTAGCAGTAAATCTGTGTGGTCAGCAAGTGGATATTTTAACAAGGTGTGTTGGATGTACAATTGGAATTCATGGCACTGCAGTGCACATGCAAAAAATATGCACGATTTTATGCACTATAGCAGTGGTCTTCAAACTGTGACCCTGGGCCAGATGAGGCCCTTTGCTTGCCTTTAGGCCTTGAGGCATTAGATTCTTGCAACTGACACCATGGATGGGGCTCTATTTCTCCCACTAATACCAATGATGGGGCACTATTCCTCGAAGACATCAACGTAGGGGCACTATTCCTTCCACTAACAGCAACTATTTCTCCCCAATACCAAAGATGGGGCATTGTTTATTCCCACTAGGCACAGTCCAGCTCCCCTAAAGTCTGAAGGACAGTAAACTGGCCCTTTGTTTGTAAAGTTTGGAGACCTCTGCACTTTAGGAACATGCATGATTTTAGGCGCGTTCCAGCATCACACAAGTTTTAACAGAACCTCTGATACAATGAAGCCGGCTACTCGGTAACATCCATTGCAACAATTCTTTATTTATCAATATTTATCAGTATTTTTTGCTAGAAAATTACTTATAACCCCCAAAAATTATATGTATTTTTAGCAGACACCCTAGGGAATAAAATGGTGATTAATGCAATTTTTTATGTCACACCGTATTTGCGCAGCAGTTTTTCAAATGCAATTTTTTTGGAAAAAATAAATTTTAATAAATAAAAAAAAACAATATGTACCCCAATTTTTTTGTAAAATATTATTTTACGCTAAGTAAATATATACCTATATGATTCAAATTTTTATAGGTTACCTGTTTAGAATTACAGAGGAGGTCTATCATGAAAATTTTTATTCTCACTCTAATGTTTGCGGCAATACCTCACATGTGTGTTGCAAACACAGTTTACATATGTATGTGCTACCTATGTGTTTGCTTCTGTGTGCGAGCACTGAGAGATGGGGCCACTTTACATTTTTTTTCTTATTTTTTATTTTTACTCGGTCCCTTTCATTTTTTTAATCACTTGTATTCATATTTAAAGTGATTGTAAAGGCTCGCTATTTTTTTTTTTTAATAACAAACATGTTATACTTACCTCCTCCAGAGCAGCCCGGATCCTCCTCTTCTTGGGTCCCTCTTCTGGTCTCCTGGCCCCTCCCTCCTTTTGAGTGCCCCCTCAGCCAGCAGCTCTCTATGGGGGCACCCGAGCCAAGCCAGAGCTCCGTGTATCCATTCAGACACGGAACCACAATATGTCTCTGCCCCCTCTCTCCCCTGATTGGCTGACAGACTTTGATTGACAACCGCACCGCTGCTGTGTCTCAGCCAATCAGGAAGAGTGTACTGGATGGCTGAGGGGATTGTGGACATCCCTGAAGAGAGATGGGGCTCAGGTAAGTGATTAGGGGTGCTGGGGAGACTGCTACACACAGAAGGTTTTTTTATCTTAATGCATAAAATGCATTAAGATAAAAAACCTTCTGCCTTTACAACCCCTTTAAAAGAATGCAAACATCCCTTGTCTCTTTATCGAGAGTTCTGGGGTAAAAAAGACCCCAAATCTCTCCTTTACCTTTAAAAGCAAAAAAAAGATCTTTTCCTTTAAAGGAAAATAAATGTTTACTTTCACATTGGTCTGGAAGTGCTGTCATGATGTCAATCCGGTCCTCCAAAGCCATAGAGGCAATCAAAGACAATCTAGTCTGCGATCACCTCTGTGACCAGCCGGCTGCACCATCGGATCATTTCTCTGGCATGACGGTAAAAACAGTAAGCCCGAGAAACACCGGCAAGTGGCAGGAGCGGATGCCCCACCTCCCAACACTCACAAAAGCATTCCAGAGGCTCATGAGCCGCTTGGAGCACTTTCATAAGAAATCCAGCAGCCGGCTAAAGAAAAAGATACGGGGGTTATGGCTGATAGCTTTAGCCATAACCCCGGTAAACCACTTGGAAACTGCAATGTATATACGTTTAACGGTCGGCAAGTGTTTAATATAATATGGACAGTTATACAGCAGCTTGGGTTGAGGGGGTTTAGAGTGAGCGCAGACATTTCTTTTTGGAACAGAACCTACATCTATGGTTAGTATTTTACATTATATGTTTTGAAACAAACTTGTTCTTTTAACAAACATCAAACAAAAAACAAAAATCAAGTGGAAAGTCAGATTAAAGGTCTTAAAATTGCCTCTGTCAGACATAATTGCTCACAGAACATGTTTAGTAATGAAAAATGCAGAACAGTTAGCTACATGGGCAACAATTAAAACAATATATTAGAAACACAGAATTATGAAATTGGTCTAATATGCAAAAGCTCACAGCATGTGAGCAACGTATTACTGGAGATTATGTTCCCGAGACATCAATTAACATAAGTGCATCGACTTTCCAGGTATTTGCAGAGAGGCAGATACAACAGTGTGCTGTCAGCACAGAGACAATTAGTGCGGGCAACATACATCTGAAAAATGCTAGCGGTATAATAAAGAAAGCTGCTCCAGAAAACATTACACGGAGCCCTGCGAGATGATAATGCGGAGAGCTGAATACATTCATCTTTCCAGGCATGCTGTAAAATGGATTTGCAAAAGTAGCGCTGCACAATATACTATTACATGGTACTCAACATAAATAATATAATACGCAAAGTGCTGCATCTGGGCACATACATTTCTTTGCTCGTTATAGCCTTTGTGTTGCTTATGATTTTTATGAAATCTGCATGGGCTTCGAAGATGTATGCTGAAACTACCACTAGTTGTATGAATAGATATGATTAAGTGACTCCCTTGAGATGTTCATAGTATGTACTAGCAATGAAACAGAAGTCAAGTAGACAGCCATGTCAACTCATCCTAAAATTCAGGGACTCGCTCTATTTCTTACACCTCTCTCCTTGCATGATGGACAAATCTTCCTTGATCCCTCTCATTCACCAGAGTCCTGAGTTCCTATGTTTGGGATTTCGTTGCAGCATATGCCACATCCTTATCACCTTATAAATTGTTCAGGTTGACAACTCTGAGTAGATTGTCATGTTTTGAGTAAAACTCCTTGATTTCAATTTCCGCAAAGCCAACATAAGCTGCAGCCTTGGGCAACAAGGGCCATGCACAGCCACCCACTCGATTGCTAACTGTCAGTAAAACATTTCTGTATATAATGACATTTTTCAGACTGTCGCCTTACCTGCCAGTGCCATCTGATTCAGATCTAATAGTTGTTGGGCCTGTGCAATCTGTGCATTACTTCTAGTTGAGAAGTGTAATGCAACCATTCTCCGCTAGGATTTGGTGGAACCACAGGGTTCTTCCAGAGCAGCCTCACTTGAGATGTTCATAGTACTAAACTTGAAGTCAAGTAGGCAACCATGCCAACTCACCCTAAGATCTACGGACTTGCTCTATTGCTTACACATCTCACCTTGCATGATGGACAAATCTTCCTTGATTCCCCCCTCTCATTTACCTGAGCCCTGAGTTCCTATGTTTGGGATTTAACTGCAGTATATGATTAGTCCATCGGGGGTCATTGGGAAACTGCTCATTACATTGGTTGTGGTAAGTCTGGAGAATGCTACCCATACAGGGATGGCCAGAATGACACCCTTCCAGTCATGCAATTGGCTCTGTAAAGTGACGTTGGACCCAGAACTTTGCAGACACCATAGAATAGGAGGTCAATCAGCCAAAGCTCAAGGAACCTCTAGCAACCACTGGAGCAGCCATTCTCAACCAGGGTTCTGTGGAAAGACTGGTGTAATATGTACTGACAGTTGACTTACTCTGGCTTCCTACACCTAGAACCAAACTTCTGATGGAATAGGATGATAGTGAGTCCAATTTATAGAGGGGAGTGTCTGTTTTAAACAGTGGTATGGCTCACCTGCCCTTTGCCTATCCATTATAATGCATGTGCTTCCACTATAGAGTCTCTCAAAATTTAGAGTTAGGACTGTAGATAATACTGGGGTGCCGTGGAGTGGTTATGCAGCTTACGCATGTATTTGCAAATGTGTGCAAACATAGCCACTTGCCGACCGTCGGACGTCTAAAGATGTCCTTGTCTTTAAGTGGTGATATCTGAATGATGCCAGCACCTACATGCATCATTCAGATATCATTTTAATCCACCGGCGATTCTCTACACCATAAGAATGATCATAGCGGCAGTTCAGCTGCTTGATTATTCTCATCGTCAATGGGAGGGGACATTTCCCCCCTCTCGTCGCCCTCTGGTGCTTCTCCCTGGCCGCCCGTGCCATCGGTGCCCCGGAGAACAGATCCATCACCGGCGGAAGTTGAGCATAGAGATGACTGATGACCAGATGATCCCCAGTCATCTCTATGCGCCTCAGAGGTCCGGGCGCGTTGCATGATGTCATGTCCGGGTTACATGATGTAAACAATGCCCGTGAATCTCTACATAAAGAATACCTATCACACAATATTCCTATTACAGGGGATGTTTACATTCCTTGTAATAGGAATAAAAGTTATCAAAAAAAAATTGAAAGAGAAAGTGTAAAAATAAAAAAATAAAGGTAAAATAAATAATAAAAAAAAATGTAAAGCGCCCCATCCCCACGAGCTCGCACACAGAAGCGAATGCACACGTAAGTCACGCCCGCATATGTAAACGGTGTTCAAATCACACATGTGAGCTATCACCACGTGCGTTAGAGTGAGAGCGATACTTCTAGCACTAGATCTCCTCTGTACCTCTAAACATGTAACCAGTAAAACAATTTATTTATTAACATTTTATTTCAAAATAGCATCCGATACAAGTTATGCATATCAGATAACAAAGTACAAATATAAGTTTGACAGTTCAACATGAAAATTACTTTTTCTTGTTAGGTATCTTTCAGGCACTCATACATAACCCGGTTGATTGAGTGCATTTGAGATGAGTCTCAAATAAGACTATCAAGTGGTAAAACATAAGTAATGAGGCATAGCTTGTAGGGATTAGTCTAGCTTGACTTTCAGGATATGTGCGAGCCCAAGGTAACAAGAGCAAAGGGGGAAGAAAAAGAGAGGAAAAAAAACTAAACTTGTGGCAAATGTATACGCCCGCACTGAATGCACACGCAAGCGAAGACACACGCTCGAGCACCCCTGCCCCGCGAAATGTAAAAAAAAATAATAAATAAAATGGAAATAAAAAAATAAAAATGTGAAAGAGAAAGTTAAAAAAAACTATTGAAAATAAGGATAATGTTCCTTACATTTGTAGGGGAC
>BLSH010473573.1:2738010-2758162 GCA_018402905.1 Glandirana rugosa | reverse complement strand
TTAACGGCGTAAACATTTAAAGTTTTCGGTTATATTTCCTTAACATCACCATTTTTTTTTTACACACCCAAATTGTTAAAAAAAACATATTAAGAGGAAAAACCCTCGCATCTTCCCTCACACAGGATACATCTGTATGAAAACGATTATCCACAGGGAGTAAGGGTAGAGTTTACAACCCTCCATACAATTACATGAAGAATACGTCTGTATTTTTTCGAAAGATACATAGGATGTGTGGGGAATGGAGTCACAGTCACGAACATATGGGTGTGTGCTGATGAAGTCATCTGGTGAACTACTTCCTGTGTCACTTCCCAAGGTCTGTCCAGAAAGTAACGGAGAAGAATAGAGAGGTTTTTTTTTTATACAAGCACTGACACTGAGGTAAGGGGTGTGTAGGATACATAGAAAGCTTTTTTATGTCTGCATAAGAAGTACATTAACATACCTCCCAACATTTGAGATGGGAATGAGGGACACCTATTAGCAAAAGTATGTCTACATAGGACACACTCCCTTCTACGCTCCCAAAAAGGAGAATTATACAAAAAAAATTGTTAAACCCACACATTTTTTTTTTACCACTACAATTCCTTTATATTGGCTTTTGAAATTTACAAATGCGGCAATTTAGAAATTAGATAAAAGGTTTAGCACTGGGAAACACTTTTTGAAAGGCAAATAGTGCATTTTATATACAACTATATAGATCAAGGACTTTATTTCAAATCGGGGAGCTATGCATTAATGCAGTGGTTCTCAACTCCTGTCCAACAGGCCAGATTTTAAGGATAACCTTGGGGAGATGCAGACTAGAATACTGCAATCACTGAGCAGCAAATGATATCATTTTATTTCAGTTATCCTGCAAACCTGGCCTGTTAGTGGGTCCCAAGGACAGGAGTTGAGAAACACTGCATTAATGCTATATTGGTACATAGGGGAGCTGGAATTTAGAAAAAAGGATATATATTTCTCGTATGAATGTGCTCTTTTAAGTCTGTCTTACACTCAGCCCATTAGGATGATCATGCAGAAAACATGGTTTAATTAGGCATAGTTTTTAGCATGTTTTAAAATATTTTATTGGAGTCAGATAATTACATTTAATGATAATATGATAAAATCTTGAACAGCTATGTTGAAATATTTAAGTATATAACATTTATCAAAGAGACATATATAAAATGTTGAATTTTCAAAATTTCTGTTCATTCTCCTTTTTTTTTGGACAGGATCATTTCATCTCTTAATCACTCTTCAATTAAGATAAAATGTGTCATTGGAAATAAATATGTTTTGATTGTTAAAGCGGTAGTAAACCCTAAAATCAATTTTTACATACAGGTAAGCCTATAATAAGGCTTACCTGTAGGTAAAAAGAATATCTCCTAAACCTGCATGGTTCAGGAGATATTCGCCCTGCATGCAGCCGCTGACATTAGCGGCGCATGCGCTCTGACGATCCGGCCGAGACGGCCGGCATCTCAGAGCTGGCTGCCGGTGCGAAGAGCTCCCGCGCGCATGCGCGGGAGTGACGTCACGCGGCTCCGGCCACTCACAGCGCCGGAGCCGCGTACCAGGAAGACAGAAGAGGACAAAGATGTCAGCGTCCTTAGCGCTGACCGACTCGGGCATCGGGGGCCTCGTTCTAAGGTAAGTATTTCATAATATGTTAGTATGCGATGCATACTAACATATTATGCGATTTTCTTGCAGGATTTTTTTTTATTTTTAATTCTGTCAGCGGGTTTACTACCGCTTTAAGTGACAAGCCGAGAAGACATCTGCAACAGCAATTCAATCATACATTATTAAAGCTTAACTCTAGGCAGATATGAAAGACATAAGTGAATGCAGCTCTGTAGTCATTAATAAATCATTAAAGAATAGGTGCATGTTTTGTCTAAAAGGATCTTTGAGGCCCCGTTCACAACGGTGAGATTTGACAGGTTTAAATCGCATGAAAATTTGCACCCTATTGTCGGCAATGGAACTGTTCAAATCAGTGTGATGCCGACTTTGCAGGGCCGCACCGATTTAAAAAAGATTCTGCAGCATTTTTTGCGATTTCAGATGCGACTTGCATAGACATCTGTGCATGAACTCGCACAGATGTCAACCAGGTTGCACTGACATGTGCCTTTAAAATTGTGCAATTTCAAGTGAAGTTGCACGATTTCAATGCCGCATTCAGTGTGAACAGGGGCTAAAGGACATCCTCTTTGCCCCATTCCCCTAACCTAATGCCTGCATGTCGCAGCTCCATAGACTTCTATTAGGCTGTGCACTGGGGCTGGGGAAAGGAGACAACCCCACAGAGCGCCATATGGGGCTGTAATGACAATAAGGCTGTAATGACAATTTGAGAATCATAGGTACAATTTCAGCTTTTGGGTGGCATTATCTTTAATGGCACCCCAAATGCGATGAGATTCTGCAACAATCGATGCACAACACTAGGGTTGCACCGATACTGGTATCGGTGCTGATACTAAGCATTTACACGAGTATCAGTACTAGTGAT
This sequence comes from Glandirana rugosa, assembly GCA_018402905.1. NCBI lineage: Eukaryota > Metazoa > Chordata > Amphibia > Anura > Ranidae > Glandirana > Glandirana rugosa. Next base: position 2,755,632 of record BLSH010473573.1, on the reverse strand, counting down.
GCACCGATACTTAAAACTGATACCTGCTGGCTCAGTTCTTTCAGCTGTCAGCAGGATTCTCCCACTGACAAATGAAATATACTCCAATTAATGCAGCAAATATCGGTTGTTAGGGCTGCGCCCTTAACAACTGACGACTCATTCATCTGTCACCGGGGTTCCCTGCTGATAGATGAATGTAAACAAAACCAAGGACAGCTGCCGCTAGCCATCAGTGGTACTGGAGCGATCAATAACTCACATAGATGGCACTGATGAGCATCCTTTTAGTTCATTCACAAGCCCTGCAACTTTCAAATTGACATCCTGTACCAAGGTACAAGCTCACAGCTGTAGGGTGGTTGATGATTGTAATAAACAACCAACAGAGGTTGTGAGACAGTCAACAGTAAATGGCTTCAAACATGCTTGGTCTAAACATAACTCTATAGTCAGACAATGAGGTTAATGGGAAAAAAAAAACAAACATAACAAAACAAAAAAAAAGGGCAGACTCGATGGACTACTCGGTCTTTTTCTGCTGTCACTTTTCTATTATTCTATGTCTTGTCTGCAGGTGCTTGGCATTGCACCCACGATCCACTGATTGCAGGTTCAATGCTTTACAGGCTCCTAGTGGAAAAAATAATAAATGCACATTTTTCTGCAAAACCATGTGCATTTATTATTTTTTTCCCCAAAGGTGAAATATCCTTTAACACTGCTTTTCATTTTTATCATGCTATATTCGGCTGGGGTTCCGCTATATAAAAAAAAATGGCAAGCTACTTAAATTGCTGGAAGTGGATTAGTTCTTCTTGCGTCAAAGAGAGACGAGAGAAAAAAAAAAAAAAACTTTTCCCAAGTTAAAATTCTTCTTAAAGAAAAAAGTGGTATTACTCTAAGACTGATAGGAATCCTGCGAGCTATTTGATGTCTCGGATGAAACGTGCTATGCAGAGAGTGGGCTCGGAATCCCATTTTAAAGAGGATCCTTGGTGGCAAAGCCTTTAATACACTACTTTACTCTGTCAAGAATTCTAATACCTCCAGCTGGAGTTCTTGATATGCCTCAAGGTAGATTTTACTTGTTCTCATATAATCAAACACGTAGGGCATCATAATGAGTGCATGAAAGATTGACCTCCATAAGGTGCCCCCTGTGAAACATTCCTGCAATGTCTGATTACTCCAAAAGCCCAGGCATCACAGTCACAGTTAATGATATCAGTTACCACAGCAAGGTGCCTCAGGCACTGCTTCCCAAGGTCACCCGACACTGCAGTACACTTTACGTTCCTGGTTCCATGTTTATTGTTGCCTTTAAGCAGAAACCCAATTACAGCTGCCTGCTATGTCAGTGGATTCTGTGATGTTGCACAACAAAAGGTAATAAATACAAAACTTCACTAGAGGAAAATCTGGACCCCTCGTTCAACATTTCTATTTTTTTTTTTTTTTTTTAATATAAATCAATTTGTTATATTTGCTATAATATGAACTTGGATATTGTTTTACAGCATAAAATGCAGGATGGGCTCTTTATTTCCCAACAAGTAATAATAGATTTTTTTTTCCTGAGGTATGTATTGATCATGGATAAAACCCCGTCTGTATTGTTTTATTTTAGCTCAAAAGCAGCCTTTTTTTTCATTTTTACAATTTTTGTTAACCTTTGTCTATTTTACAATATATGAGGAATGTTTATATATATACATATATACACATATATACAGTGCCTTGAAAAGTATTCATACCCCTTGAAATTTTGCACATTTTATCTTGTTACAACCAAAAATGTAAATGTATTTTATTGGGATTTTATATGATAGACTTTTGTGAGATACTGTATATATATATATATATATATATATAGTGCATTGAAAAAGTATTCATACCCCAAAAACGTAAATGTATTTTAATTTGATTTTATGTGATAGACCAACACAAAGTGGCACCTAATTGGGAAGTAGAATAAATGGTTTTCAACATTTTTTACAAATATTGGAAAACTGTGGCATGCATTTGCATTCAGCCCATTTTACTCTGGTACCTCTAACTAAAATCCAGTGGAACCAATTGCCTTCAGAAGTCAACTAATTAGTAAATAGAGTCCACCTGTGTGTAATTTAATCTCAGTATAAATACAACTGTTCTGTGAAGCCCTCAGAGGTTTGTTAGAGAACCTTAGGGGACAAAACCCATCATGAAGGCCAAGTAGCACACCAGACAGGTCAGGGATAATGTTGTGGAGAAGTTTAACCACTTCCCGCCCGGCCTATAGACAAATGATGGCCGGGCAGTGGTTCAGTTATTCTGACCGGACGTCATATGGCATCCTGACGGATAACCCGCGATCGCAAGCCCGTGGGGGTGCGCATCGCAGTGATCTGCATCTGCAGACGTAAGTAGAGGAGAGCCGATCAGCGGCTCTTCTGACGGGGGGGGTCAACGCTGATTGTTTATCAGTGCAGCCCCCCCCCGGGTCGCCACCCAAGACCACCAGAGAGCCTGCCCAGGGATCACCAGGAAAACCCACCCAGGGACCACCAAGGAGACCATCAGGAGGCCACCCAGGGACCACCAGGGAGACAATCTGGAGCCCACCCTAGACCACCAGGTAAGGGGCATACAGCGCACTATAGAGATGGCACTGTGCCCATAGGTGATGCCCGCCAGTGCCTCCCTAACATTGCTATCTATCAGTGCCGCATATCAGTGCCCACCAGTGTCACCTATCAGTGCTCATCAGTGCCACCTACCAATGCCCAATGCCACCTATGAGTACCCATCAGTGCCGCCTATGAGTTCCCATCAGTGCTGCCTATGAGTGCCTACCAGTGCCGCATATCAGTGCCACCTATCAGTGCCCGTCAGTGCTGCTTATCAGTGCTGCCTATCAGTGCCCATCAGTGCTGCATATAAGTGCCTCATAATCAGTGCCCATCAGTACAACCTTATCAGTGCCCGCCAGTGAAGGAGAACACTTACTTATTTACAAAGTTTTGTGACAGAAGCAAAGAAAACCTTTTTTTTACATTTTCGGTATTTTTTATTTGTAGTGCAAAAAATAAAACCGTAGAGGTGATCAAATACCACCAAAAGAAAGCTTTATTTATGGGAAGAAAATGATAAAAATTTAGTTTGAGTACATCGTCGCACGACCGTGGAATTGTCATTCAAAATGCAACAGCGCTGAAAGCTGAAAAGTGGTCTGGGCGGGAAGGGGGGTAAGTGCCTGGTATTGAAGTGGTTAAACCAGCATTAGGTTATAAAAAATATCCCAAGCTTTTAACATCTCACAGTGCACTGTTCAATCTATCATCTGAAAATGGAAAGCGTATAGCAAAACTGCAAACCTACCAAGAAATGGTCATCCACCTAAACTGACCGGCCGGGCAAAGAGAGCAATCATCAGAGAAACAGCCCAGAGGCCCATGTTAACTCTGGAGGAGGTGCAGAGATCTACAGCTCAGGTGGGAGAATCTGCCCACAGGACAACTATTAGTCGTGCCCTCCACAAATCTGGCCTTTATGGAAGAGTGGTAAGAAGAAAGCCATTGTTCAAAGAAAGCCATAAGAAGTCCCATTTGCAGTTTGCGAGTATCCATGCGGGGGACACAGCAAACATGTGGAAGAAGGTACCCTAGTCAGATGAGACCAAAAGCAAAACGCTATGTGTGGCTGAAAATGGATACTGCACATCACCCTGAACATACTATTCCCACCGTGAAACATGATGGTGGAAGCATCATGTTGTGGGGATGCTTTTCTTCAGCGGGGACAGGGAAGCTGGTCAGAGTTGATGGGAAGATGGATAGAGCCAAATACAGGGCAATCTTAGAAGAAATACTTGTAAAAGACTGCAAAAGACTTGAGAGTGGGGTGGAGGTTCACCTTCCAGCAGGACAACGACCCTAAAATACAGCCAGAGCTACAATGGAAAGCTTTAGATCAAATTATATTCATGTGTTAGAATGGCCCAGTCACAGTCCAGACCTAAAACCAGTTGAGAATCTGTGGCAAGACATGAAAATTGCTGTTCATAGACGCTCTCCATCCAATCTGGCAGAACTTGAGCTATTTTGCAAAGAAGAATGGGCAAAAATGTCCTCTCTAGATGTGCAAAGCTGGTAGAGACCTCCCCAAAAAGACTTGCAGCTGTAATTGCAGTGAAAGGAGGTTCTACAAAGTATTGACTCAGGGGAGCTGAATACAAATGCACCCCACACTTTTCACATATTTATTTGTAAATAAATGTTGAAAAACATTTATAATTTTCCTTCCACTTCACAATTATGTGCCACTTTGTGTTGGCCTATTACATAAAATCCCAATAAAATCCATTTACGTTTTTGGATTATGAATAGTTTTTCAAGGCACTGTATATATATATACAGTATCTGACAGAAGTGAGTACACCCCTCACATTTTTGTAAATATTTTATTATATATACATTAATGTCTAAACCGCTGGCAACAAAAGTGAATACACCCCTAAGTGAAATTGTCCAAATTGGGCCCAATTAGCCATCTTCCCTTCCTGGAGTCATGTGACTCATTAGTGTTACAAGGTCTCAGGTGTGAATGGGGAGCAGATATGTTAAATTTGGTGTTATCGCTCTCACTCTCTCATACTGGTCACTTGAAGAACTCTCTGAGGATCTGAAAAAAATAATTGTTGCTCTACTTAAAGATGGCCTAGGCTATAAGAAGACTGACTGAAACTGAGCTGAAACATGGTTGCCAAGACCATACAGCAGTTTAACATGACAGGATCCACTCAGAACAGGCCTGAGAGGTTGTCTTTGGAAAATAGACGTATGAGTGCTGCCAGCATTGCTGCAGAGGTTGAAGGGGTGGGGGGTCAGCCTGTCAGTGCTCAAACCATACACCGTACACTGCATAAAATTGGTCTGCATGGCTTTGGTCCAAGAAGGAAGCCTGTTCTAAAGATGATGCACAAGAAAGCCCGCAAACAGTTTGCTGAAGACAAGCAGACTAAGGACGTGGATTACTGGAACCACGTCCTGTGGTCTGATGAGACCAAGATAAATGTATTATGTTCAAATGGTGTCAAGCATGTTTGGTGGCAACCAGGTAAGGAGTACAAAGACAATTGTGTCTTGCCTACAGTCAAGCATGGTGGTGGAGTGTCATGGTCTGGGGCTGCATGAGTGCTGCTGGTACTGGGGAGCTACAGTTCATTGAGGTAACCATGAATGCCAACATGTACTGTGACATACTGAAGCAGACATTATCCCTCCCCTTTGGAGACTGGGCCGCAGGGCAGTATTCTAACATGGTAACGACCCCAAACACACCTCCAAGACGACCACTGCCTTGCTAAAGAAGCTGAGGGTAAAGGCTATGGACTGGCCAAGCATGTCTCCAGACCTAAACCTTATTGAGCATCTGTGGGGAGTGAGTGAGGAGTACAAGGTCTCTGACATCCACCAGCTCCGTCATGTCATCATGGAGTGGAAGAGGACTTCAGTGACAACTTGTGAAGTTCTGGTGAACTCCATGCCCAAGAGCATTAAGGCAGTGCTGGAAAAAATGGTGGTCACACAAAATATTGACACTTTGGGCCTAATTTGGACATTTTCACTTGGGGGTGTACTCACTTTTCTTGCCAGCGGTTTAGACATTAATGGCTGTGTGTTGAGTTATTTTGAGGGGACAGCAAATTGACACTGTTATACAAGCTGTAGACTCACTAGTTTACATTGTAGCAAAGTGTCATTTCTTCAGTGCTGTCACATGAAAAGATATAGTAAAATATTTACTAAAATGTGAGGGGTGTACTCATTTTTTTTTGTGTGTGTGTGTGTGTGTGTGTGTGTGTATATATATATGTATATATTTTTTTAATTGTATATATACTGTATATATAGACAATATCAAACAAGGGCCAGGAGTGGAATGCAATTGTAGAAAATGCAATTTAAGTGAATGCAAAGTAGGAATGACAGCTCAGGGCAGGCAAGCTCAACCTGTGGTCTGCAGGCCAAATGTGGCCTGTGGAGCCATCTGATATGGCTCGCAACCTCAAACCTATGGCAACCTGCAAAGCCTCCTTTGAGTGCACACCACTCTACTGAATGAATGCCGGTTCTCCATAATCCCGGCAGCTGTCATACACAAGCCACAATTGCGGCTGACTCCCGACTCTTCTCTTTTTTTCCTAACACACAGACACGGGGAAAGGAGCCTTTAGCTGAATGGATTACATCTAGTGACATCCATACAGAGGTTCTGAAGTTGGATTCTCACAGCTGTGTGATGAGGTTGGTATCATTCTGGGATCATGTGAGTGCATTAAGGGGTTGATTTACTAAAGGCAAATAAGCTGTGCACTTTGCAAAGTGCAGTTGCACTTTGCAAAGTGCATTTGCACTCTGCAAGAGACGTTGCTCGGGAGCTTAGTAAATGAGCACTGCTGACTTACATCATCCAATCATGAGCAAGCAAAAATGCTGTTTTTTTTCTTGGACGTGATTGGGTATTCTGTGCAAAATTAAGCATTACCTAATTTACTAATCTTTGGAGCAACTGCTATTGCAGAGCACAACAGCGCTTTGCAAAGTGCACAGTCTATTTACCTTTAGTAAATCAACCCCAGCGTGTCATTTTATTTTTGCCTAATAAAGATGTTTACTGCACTACAAGGGCATGAGCTTCACTGGTCTGTTGTTTTTTTTTTTTTTTTTTTAGATTGTCCACAGTCCTTGTTTTGGTGATTCAGGCGATGGTTGTAAAGACCTTGATATAGTGAGGTCTACAACACTGGTTTGGAGCTTTTTTGGCTGGTCACACCTGAGTGAGAGAGTGGGATTAATTGTGATTACACAGTGGGTAAACATCCAATGGGGATTGGTCCCACAGAGAATGACGGTCCTGATTTTGTCTTCATTATGTTATTCAAAATAAAACATTCTAAATTCTAAACTATTTCATTTCATTTCATTGTAGCCCACGACCAGTTGCCAAATCACTTAAGTGCCCCGAGCTCTCTAAAAAGTTGAACACCTCTGCCTTTGGGCATCCCTGCCCATTCTTAAGTTCAGCAGGGGTTATTTAAACAGATAACAGATTAATGGATTAAAGATTTTTTGCAAGTGCAGTTTGTGGGGTTGGTGGTAAGAGTCGGGGTTAGGTTCCAGTGGCGGCTGGTGAAGTTTTAAGATGGTGGGGCGCCAGACCCCGCCCTTCCTTTTTGCCCATCCCACTTCTTAGAAGCCACACCCCGTATAGGCTCCACCCACTCTGTACACAATGTACAGTATAACTCAGCTGTCAGTCTTAATTCTCAATAAAATATTGCTGGCTCATTCATCCATTAAATCCCAAAGGTAAAGAACTACATTAGCTGTGAGGTCTGCACAGGAACCCAGCACAGACTGGCATTATGTGGGGTTTCATATCCCATCAAGCTCCATCCTAATTCCTTATTTTATAATAGGAACACTGGAAATCCTCCACTAACCCCTGACACAAGGTGAGCCATAGAAATGTCCCTGGTTTTTGGAACTGAGCAGCTTCACTAACATAAATCTGCATTATCTGTCAAAAAAAAGTTAAAAATGTAATTATAAAATCAGGTGCTTTAAGATAGCATTCATTGGAAAGTAGTTATTGTAGAGGAATTGTCATGACTATACATTCCTCTTGTTCTGATGTTTGATGCTGAGATACACAGAGGCTGGGCACAGGCAGCTTCAACCAACACAGCAACTCCACTGCTGGGGACTTGTTGGTCCCTGCATTGGAAGTCATGATTCATTGCTTACAATGCACTGAATGCAGGGATGAAGAAGTTACCAGGAGTGGAGTTGTTGCTGTTTTGATTGAAGCTGCCTGTTAAACAGTAAAGTATGAAGAGGGTGTGCGGTGCTGCTGAGCTCTGTGGTACCCCAATGTCAGCAGACTAATTTCAGATCAATTACTGCCTGTGTATCCCTGAGAACTCCCTGTGACTTACATGCTGGCTCAGAGTTCTTATCCTACTGCTGAGCTTTGGAAGGGACCTGTTCAGCCTTACCTGTAATCTATGGATGCAGACTAATCACTGCCTGTGTATTGCTGGCAGCTCCCTGTCATGTATGGTCTTACCTTGCAGGCATTGCTGTGCTTGGATACCTGGATTCCCCATTGTCCTCCTCTGCTCTGTACAGGATGGTGGGTGGGGGAAGGGTCCCTGGTGGAGAGAGGAAACACTGCTGGAGAGGTAGAGACTAAGTGTCGGAGTGTGACTTGTGGAGGGGGGGGACCTGGCTAGACAGCAGGCTAGAATGTGTAACTGCATGTTGAAAAGCAGCCAATGAGGGTGGAGAATTCATTTTACTGTGTTCTAGATAGGGTTTTTTAATGAGATTTGGGACGTTTGCCCTGTTACTAGGTAGATTACACTTCTCTTTCTTATCTAATCTGTCTATTCCAGCAATTAGCAACAGAAGCACAGCTAGAGAGAAATTCCAAAGATTTTTTTTTTCTTTGGAGTTTCTATCTAGCTGTGCTGCTGTTGGTGAATAATTATAGTTAATTTTTATTTTTATTTCTTACTTATTTTTTTGGTGGGGCGCCGCCCGTACAGCCCTTATGGACGAGCCTCCACTGTTAGGTTCAGAGCATTGGGTGTGCTTCCAGCAGACATAGGGTAACCTAAAAGGGGGGCCATGGAGTGAAAGTGGAGGGAAGCATGCACTTGCTTAGTCAGAAAGGGGGTGCAGGTGTGGATAGTGATGAGAGAAGGAAGGTTCTTGCATGGAGGGTGTTGAGAAAAGTCAGGTGCAGGCATGGATGGAGATGAGAGAAGAGTGGTACAGATGCAGAGGATATTGGAGAAAGGGGAAGTGCAGAAGTGTACGGCGGTGAGAGAAGATACATGCAAATGTAGAAGGTGGTGAGAGAAATATAGCTGCAAATGCAATAAGTGCTGAGAAAAGGTGGGTGCAATGCATTGGTTGATGAAAGAAGAGGGTTACAGGTGCTTTGGTGATGGAGGGCTGCAAGTGCAGTGGATTCTAAAAGAAGTAGAAGTGTAACAGGTTGGATGCTGAGAGAAAGAAGATGCAAAGAAAAGGGAATCTTGGGAGGTCGAGAGTGCAGTGGTGGGCTGCCGAAGAGTGAGGGAAGATAGAGGGGGGCGATGGCTGTGTATCAGGATCTGGGTCTAAACCTGCAACCTCTGCCATGTCTGGTGATGTCTCTGCTTGCTGAGCCACCTGGGATGCTGCACAGCTCCTTGGACAATGCCTTGAACGATCTTGCCTTGGACCTTGTTTCTCTTGACCTTTGAAACCTTTTGCTCCCTACATAACACAAAGGTAAGTATTATGAGTGCATGTGACTAGTGGCTTGAATAACATCTAAAAAATAAAAGATGTATATATATATAGTCATTGTCCAATAACAGTCCAAATATTAGATCCGGTGTATCCAAAGGGCAGCTTCTTGCCAAAGAAAAGAACACTTCTAGGAGATAGGAAAGAAAAGATGCACAGGCACCTCTAAGTGTTAAAAGTTTATTAAAAACATGATTAAAAACTACTCACAAGGAAGGAGTGATCGAGCGCCTTGCAGTGACAGCCACTGCTGGCTATAATTAACGGCCGTTTCGTCACCACGCCGCCACCGGAAGTGACGTTCAACCATCACACTCCAACCATCACACGTGGATTCAGGAAACGTTGGGAGCCACTGGCGTTTGCCTGTCCTACATCACAGAGAATCACCATCCAGGACTCCACAGATAGCGGACATGAATGTTGATTATAGTCAGCAGTGGCTGACACTTCAAGGCGCTCGATTACTCCTTCCTTGTGAGTAGTTTTTAACCATGTTTTCAATAAACTTTTCATCTACGGTTTACACTTAGAGGCGCTTGTGCATCTTTTGCTTCCTACAGAAACGTTCTATTTTAGCAATGCCTTTGCACTTCATTCTGAGCCCGACCCCTGGCCATGACACTGTGATTGCTGAAGGTGGGGGGTCAGGGATAGTGGGGGTAGGGCTGGCTAAAATTGCAGGGGGAGGAGTTGGATGATAGTGGGAAGGTAGGACTGGCTAAAATTTCAAATGTGCCAATTTGAACCCTGTCCAGGAACACACTACGCATCTGACCAATGTGTTTCATCCAGAGCCAACTTCAGTTAGAAAGAGAGTCTAAAATCTAAAACAGCATGCTCTCTCTTTAGGGCTCAGGCACACAGGATGTTTAAAAACCTCCAGCCATGTTGTCAGGAAAAAGCAGCATTGAAAATGTGCTTATGAGCAATTATTTACGCTTTTCTGCGTTTTTGAGAGTTAGCCTTTTTAAGTGTTTTTACAGTAAAAACACTTCCTAAAATGTAAAAACGCCTAAAATGGCAAACGCGACTAAACAGAGCTAAAAGCTTGTTAAATCCACATTTAGCTGTGTTTAACCTCATTTAGCAGCATTTTTTGGCATTTTGCATCTTTACAGCAAAACAGCCTCTGCTCCTGGATGTACCGGCAGTCATCTTTTTTTTTTTTTTTTTTTACTGCCCTAAATGCTTATTCCTCCAAACTCCTCTGAAAGTTTATGTGTGCATAAACACATAGGCTAACATGGAGGAGAGTTCAGATCCAGACACCCCTAAAAGCAACTGCAAAAATGTCCTGGGTGCATGAGGCCTTAGGGACCCATAATGCTTTTTAAAATGATTATGGGTGCACCGAGCAGCGGCGGCTTGTCCATTAGGGGCACAGGGGTGCCACCCCCCCAATCCATGCGCCCGGCCCTTAATCTCCATGCAGGACACCTGATGCACTGTGCCCTAAGCCCACCCATTTGTGTGACATTAGCGAATTAATACTTGCTAATGTCTTCTTGCTTCTCCTCCCGTCTCCTTCCAATCAGGAAGCAAGTCCTGAGACCCGGTTGGCCAGTGATCTTTGGACTCCTGTGCGGCCCGGAAAAGAAGAAACGGCCCAGGCGGCAGCAACAGCCTCTTCCAGGAGTCCGAATTCAGCAGTACACCACTACATCATCCTCCTTCCCGCACCTCTACCACAGTATACGGTAAGGCCATGGATGGCGCGCGCGGGGGGAGTGGCGGTAGTGCCAGTGGATCGAGAGGTGACAGGTGCGAGTGAGGGGGCCAGGTCTGTTTGGTGCTCCCCCCAAATATTAACCACCAGCCGCCACTGGCATCTAGTATTACAAAGTTTGCATATAAAGGCAATTAAAAAGCAATAAAGCATGATAAAAATAATAAAAATGACTTCCCCAATTGCCATTAGAGTAGTCCCCACCCCATGGCTTTCACATATTAAATTCAGAGAAGCCAAATATGAAAAATTAGGTGACTTTTTTTTTTTTCTTTTTCCCAGATATTTTTTTGAAATATTTCACAGGATACATGGAAAGAAAAAAAATAAAGCTGGTGAACAGCTTTTAGAATCACAGTTTTAACAATAAAAAATAAAATATGTATAGACTAAGGAGTCGTTTATTATTTCACATACCAACGTTCAGCTTGGTTGTTTCAAGAGTCATTAACCCTTATTTAGGATTCCTTCGACGTCTTTCCTCATTGAAAAAAGTTGCTGTTTGGTGAGGAAGGCTGGCTAAACAAGAGGACGGGGCTCCTCGTCGCCCTAGGGGGGCCCACCTCAGCGCCTCCAAAATGAGGTGACATTTTAAAGCTTTAAGTCAAGGTTAAAATGGGGTGTCTGTGCTGATTATGTCTGTGTCTCAGAGATCCCAATCAACATCAAAAGCATTTTCATTTTTTCATAGCCAGTTCCCTTTAAGTGCCGTGCAACCCCAACCGGTGATTCAAGAATGTCAGCTGTAACAAGTGTGATAACATTTTGCATGCAACTGTCATTTTTATCCTGTGCTCAATAAATTGTATTTACATTTATTCTTACAGCCTTAGGGGGATATTAAGCACCGTCTCTGGCCTAGATTTAGTAGGTTCTATGAAATTAGGGCAAATAAAGTGAATATGGATTGGCTGTTATTTTTTTCGGGGATAGATCATTTTTATTATTTTTCCCCTATAACGGAGTTATCTTTACACCTGTCTCGGCTCTGATTATTTACATAAGCTAAAAGTGATATTACTTTGGAATGACAGCTCATTAGCTTGAAGGAAGCTAATGTAATTTTATGTAAAGGGTAGCGCTTACTAAAATGATTTATGCTTGTTTGCATAAATAATTATTTGAATAAATAATGGCATTAAAGTGATGTCTGAAATGTGATTTTTACTGTAGATGTGCAGTGAGGCAAAAGTTTTTTTTTTCTATTTAACCACTTCAGCCCCAGAAGGATTTCACGCTTTAGGACCAGAGCACTTTTTGCAATTCGGCACTACGTCGCTTTAACTGATAATTGCGTGGTTGTGCGACATTGTACCCAAACAAAATTTATGTCCTTTTTTCCCCCCAAATAGAGCTTTCTTTTGGTGGTATTTGATCACCGCTGCGTCATTTCTGATCACCGCTATAAACAAAAAAGGGGGTGCATTTTCCAAAAAAAAAATTTTTTTCTTACTTTGTGCTAAAATATAAATCCAAAAAAAATATAAAAAAACATTTTTTTCATCGGTTTTGGCCAATTTATATTCTTTCTCATATTTTTGGTTAAAAAATCGCAATGGACGTTTATTGATTAGTTTGCACAAAAGTTGTTGTGTTTATGGATGATGAGAATTCATTTATTTTACTAGTAATGGCGGGGATCTGCGATTTTTAGCGGTACTGTGATATTGCAGCGGACATGTCGGACCATTTTGACACTTTTTTGGAACCATTGGCATTTATACAGCGATCAGTGCTATAAAATGCACTGATTACTGTGTAAATGCCATTGGCAGTGAAGGGGTTAACCTGGAGGGGTGCCCTAAGGGTTAACTGTGTTCCCTCAGTGTGTTCTAACTGTATGGGGGCTGGGCTGGCTCGGGGAGGGGAGTGATCACAGCCCTTCCCCCTCTAACAGAACGGAGATCCTTGTTTACATACACGGACCTCCGTTCTTTCACTGCGGGGGACCATCGCAGGTAGCCGGTGGCCATTGAGTCCGCCCTACCCACTCCCTGCCCCCCCCCGGAACACAGTGAGCCTCTGGCGGCGCAGGCGCTCGCAATACTAGTTATCTTGGCCACGTTAGTTGACGGCAGTTCGCGATAAGGAGCCACTTTGCCGCCGTCATGCTGCAGCGGGCAGTCAGCAAATGGTTAACCACTTGCCGACCGAACACTGTAGTTTTACTGCAACAGTGCAGGCCGGCTGCGCAGAATCACGTATACATACATGATTTTGCATTTCTGGGTAAGGGGCGCGCACGCCTGACCAGCCGTTTGTGCTGTCACTGGCTCCAGCGCATGTCGATCACCGATTCCCAGCCAATTATTTATGCCTCGACAGAGCGAGTGACAGGAAAGAGCTTTGTGTATATAACCAACACAGAGCTCTCTTCCAACACCGGCAATGTGCTGTTTTTGTTTCCCTGCAAAGCAGGCAATAAACACTGGCACATCCCTTAGTAAAAGCACCACACAGTAAACACTTTACACATAGTAAGGAACACATTTAACCCTTTGATTGCCCCAGATGTTAACCCGTTCCCACCAGTGTCATTTCTACAATGTCACTGTATATTATTAGCACTGATCACTTCACTGATCACTGATCATGTATTAGTGTCACTGGAGATGTCAATGGCAGTTAGCCAGTTCCCAAAAAGTGTCAGTTGGTGTCAGATTGTTTATAAGTCACTGATCACTGCCATTACTATTATAAAAGTAAATAAATAAATAAAAATTCCAGTATATATCCCATAGTTTGTAGATGCTATAATTTTCACCCAAACTCAATATACACTTACTAGGATTTTTTTTACATTTTTACAAGACGTGTAGCAGGATACATTTTGGCCAAAATTTATGAAGAAATTACATTTTTTTAATTTCTTTTATTGGATATGTTTTATAATAGAAAGTAAAACATATTGTTTTTTTTTTTCAAAATGTATGATCTTTTTTCATTTATAGCACAAAAAATGAAAAATCCAATGGAGATCAAATGCCACTAAAAGAATGCTCTATGTGTTGGAAAAAAATATATATACATTTCGTTTGAGCACAGCTTTGCATGACCGCACAATTGTCAGTTAAATTAGCAAAGTGCCGAAGTGTTGAAGTCCTGGTGGACGAAACGCGTCGGGTGAGGCAGGCCTGTTCGTCTAGCACCACGTTGTTCTTTCATCTGATTGGAATTCCATATCACTTGTCTATTGCTTTTATCATGTAAGTGAGTTTATTTTAATAAATCTATACTGGTCAACAATACTTCACTATGTAGAGTTTTATATTTTCACTGAGGCACGTTGAAACTGTGGTGAGAATTACCCGTCATTGGAGCTCCTCTGAATACATATCACATGGTCCTGGAAGGTGGTTCATTATCCTGGATGTGCTTGAGGTCCATCGGATAAGTCTCTGGTGATTACATGTTTCACGTGTGTATACTCCTTACTGTTGGTAAGAGTACCCTTACATAATTGGTGAAGGTGCACAGTGCATGCGGGTGCATTACAGCTTACTGGAACAATCATCCACACTTTCTTTCTGAGCGGTGGAGGAATTTGTGTGAACTCTATATGATTTTTTGGCACTAATTTTTTATCTACTGCACATCCATTCACATTTTTTGATTTATGGACATTAATACTGAGGTTGGATCAATCACAGTGAACACTTTTGATTCATTAGCGCTGCACTTTTAATTTATTGGTATACTTAGACAATTTGGGAAGGCTGTTCGTGTCAGCAGCTTCATATTATTTCTTTTTTCACATTTGATTATTTATTAGTTAGCGCAATATTTTTTATACTCTTTAAGCACAGGTTCTATACTGGGAGTTAGGATGGACAGATGCAACAATCCATATTCATTTTGATATATTATATAATGCTGATTGCTGATATATTTGACGGGACTTTAAAGCTTGGTTCACGCTATTATGAATTGGATGCTGGTTTCCCTGCATCGAATTTGCATGTCAGGAGATTGTGACCGACTCTCAATGGAGCCGGTTCACACATCTCTGAAGTGGCTCTGGGATAAATTACACAGGAGACCTGTGCATCTTCTGGTCCATTTCAGGTCTGAATTCAGCCAAAAATTTGGACTGAAATCATACCTGAAACGGTGAACAAGGACACACCGGACCCCTGCTGTGAGTCACTCTGTACTGCAGTGTGAACCTAGCCTAAACTGACCTATCAGTAGCTTAGTCGGCATTTCCCTTTTATCACTAAAAAGCAGTCCTTGAGCTCAGGTCAAGTGATTGTCCCTAGGCCTCAGGGAAACATTTATAGAGAATACCGTCATTGTGACCCCACTAACTTTCTGGCATCTGAAAGGCAAAAATGTGTAAGGAAGCAGCAGGGATAGATCTGCATGGTGCATGCTGTGTACCCACAACCCAGAACCTAAATCACTGGGCCATCATCTTATTCCAGAAAGTAGATGCTGACCATGGATGATGCTTCAAAAAAGATAGCTCCATTCTGAAGAGAAAAGAATGGGAAGTCCTGTGATCTCTGTGGTACAGATAAAATTTAATACATATGAACTTGAACATTACTTAGCTTACGTGCATTTATACAAAAAAATTTGTCTGACAATAGAGCCGCTAAAAACCCAGTTCTACCCTTTCTACCACTCCCCAGGGATTCTCCTAAAATGCCCTCTTCTTTGGGGGAACAGGCTCAACTGGTATAGGCAGCAGTAAACCATACATGAAAGCGGGGAACCCAGGAACAATCCAAGGTTTGTCCAGCACTTTTAGGCTACTTTCACACTGAGGCGTTATACAGATGCTATTTAGCTAAAAATTGCCTCTGTAAAGCGCCTCAAAAATCCACCCCAATGTGAAAGCCCTGAGTGCTTTCATACTGGGGCGGTGCGTTTGCGGGACATTACAAGCAGCATCTTTGGGGCGGTGAGGGGAGCGGTGTATATACCGCTCCTCTAACGCCCCTGCCATTGAAATGAATGGCAAGCGCTTCCAAAGTGGCTGCACACCGCCTCGGTAGCTCAGAGCGCCGGAACTTTTAACCCCTTGTGGGTGGTTAAATGCGTGGCGCTCCCGCCTGCATAGTGGAGCCATATCGCTGGTAAAACTCTGCTAAAACTAGTGGGGTTTTACAGCGGCTGCCGCTTCGGTGTGAAAGTAGCCTAATTCAGCAAGGCAGCAAACAATGCAGGACAGCTTTGCACAGCAAGTCCATAGCATAAAACAAACAAAATATCTGCTCATTCGAACTACTAACTAAACAGGTTGGTTCCTGACTAAAAGGGTGCTTCCTAGAGGGTTCCTCAAAACAATCAGTCAGCACTTTCACTACCCTTTTAGTGTTCTGTCAGTAGTCAGCCTTTTCACCCACCAGCAGGTCAGCTCACATATATAAATGCCAGCTGAGACTAATAATGAAATAAAGGTGCAGTGCGCTCTTGGCAGAGACCTTCAAAATGTGAACAGTTTAAAGTCTATACTGGTACAAGCAAGTGGAACATCAGGCAGGTGTAGGGTAAAGCACCTCAGCAGCACCTCATAGAAGAAGCAAATTCTAGTGGAAAATAGGGCAGAGAGAAAAAGCTTCCAAGTGCAGTAAACCAAGATTATTTATTGCATACAAAGTGAAAAGTGTTTTGTTCCAGCGCTAAAAGATCCTCGGGATGCCATGCGACTATGTGGGAATAAATAGATGAACTGATGTGTGCTGCCCTCCTCGGACGGGGAAATCCGAAAGGTACTAAAAAACAACATTATTTATTGCCCTTACAGTTAAAAACACGGGTTATTAACCACTTCAGCCCCGGAAGGATTTCCCACTTTAGGACCAGAGCACTTTTTGCGATTCGGCACTGCGTCGCTTTAACTGACAATTGCGCGGTCGTGCGATGTTGTACCCAAATGACATTTGTGTCCTTTTTTTCCCACAAATAGAGCTTTCTTTTGGTGGTATTTGATCACCTCTGCATCATTTCTGATCGCCGCTATAAACAAAAGAAGAGCGACAATATTGCAAAAAATGTCTTACTTTTTGCTAAAATACTAATTAAAAAAAAATATAAAAAAAACATTTTTTTCCTTAGCTTTTGGCCAATTTATATTCCTCCTCATATTTTTGGTAAAAAAAAAAAAAGCAATTGGCGCTTATTGATTGGTTTGCGCAAAAGTTGCCGCGTTTATGGATAATGAGAATTCCTTTCTGGGGTTTTTATTTTTTTAATTTTTTACTAGTAATGGCGGCAATCTGCAATTTTTAGCAGTACTGCGATATTGCAGCGGATATGTCGGACCATTTTGACACTTTTTTGGGACCAGCGCTCAGTGCTATAAAAATGCACTGATTATTGTGTAAATGTCATTGGCAGTGAAGGGGTTAACCTGGAGGGGGCGCTCTAAGGGTTAACTGTGTTCCCTGGGCGTGTTCTAACTGTATGTGGGCTGGGCTGGCAGGGGAAGCCTGTGATCACAGCCCTCCCCCCTCTATGAGAATGGAGATCCGTGTTTACATACACGGACCTCCGTTCTCTCACTGTGGGGGAGGCAACACGGGTAGCTGGCAGCATTCGAGTACGCCCTCCCCCCCCCCC
>BLSH010473573.1:2709598-2721665 GCA_018402905.1 Glandirana rugosa | reverse complement strand
GAGGTTTACATGAAACTGTTAGACTTGGAATTCGTTTTTATTTTTAGTTTATTGTAGGCCTCGTTGAAACTACTGGAATGATATACTTCTGGTGACCGAACCGGCTGATGTGGTCTGCCTTGTGATGTGTGCACGACCCGTTGTACTGATATGAACGGGGAAGGAAATAATCGCCAATGAAAAAAGTGGAGTGGTCAATAACTTAGAATTAATCTCAACTCGCTTGTGGACCTTCAAGCCCAAGACGACCAGGCAGGCTTGAAGCACTGTTTCAGGCCCAGTTTCCTACAGCCATTTTTGTGCCTAAAAGTTCGGGTCCCCATTGATTTCAATGGGGTTCGTTGTCCGTGCGATCGTTCGGGTTCCGTCCGGAGCCGGACCCGGACTTTGTCACGAAGTTCGGACGGACCAGCAGAACCCGAACTTCCAGGTGTTCGCTCAACTCTAATTAAGATTCAATAACTGGTGAGGTGAAAAAAGTAACCGCTAATAAAGGAAGGGGCAAGTATAGTCATGTTGCCCAGCACGTGTGTAGTGTTCCGTCTGGTGTAGTCGGCCAAGCCAGTGGTCTTCATATAGTAAGGTCATCAAAGTTGCTCCGGATGTTATTTGATTTTTATTTTTGCTTAAGGTTCAGATTGTCAAAGTACATTTGGAGTGTACTCCACTGGTTCAGGAATTTAGACATTTGCAGGTGAGCTCTGGCATACATGAGTTCCATGAGATTATTAACAGCTGCAATAATTTCCGGAAGAGATGGAAGATTTGGCGTTTTCCAGTTTTTGACCAGAAGCGATCTGGTAGTAAAAAGGGTATGAGACAGGAAGGTCTGTTTGGGTATTGGCCAGGAGTCAATATCCAATCCAAGCAGGAGCATTTGTGGTGAAATTGAAATCGGTGTGAGTAATATAGAAGATAGAAGCTTTGATACCGTATTCCAAAGAGTCTTTAATTGGGGGCAGGACCACCATATGTGAAAGGTTGATGCAGGTTGATTGCATGCTCTCCAACACTCAATGGATGTTGATGGGTATATCCTAGTCAGTTTTTGTGGTGTAAGGTACCAATCATGAAATATTTTTTGAGTGCTTTCCCAATGGGTACAACATCTAGAGAGTTTAGATGGCAATCTCAAGGCGTTGTACCATTGTTGTGTGGTAAACGTACAGTTCAATCGTTGTTCCCATTTAAGCATAGTGGGGGTTTTGGAGCTGGGGTCTGAGTTGGTGAGTAGTCGATAAAAGTAAGAGATGCCTTTAGATAGTGGATGGGCTCCATTGTAGAATTGTAGTATTTATCTCATTGTGGGGTCTTTTGACCAGCTTATTTTCAAAAGTACTAAGCGGATTCTAAGAAATTTAAAGAAGTCTTTATGCAGAATGTGGTATCGGTTTTGGATTTGTTGAAATGAGAGCAGCATGGAGTTTTTGTAAAGGTCTCCGAGTGTAGAAATCTCAGCCTCAATCCAGTTCTGTAAGGGGATGTCTTGCTAGATGCTATGCAGGGTTTGTAGGGGTAAGTCGTGCAGTAGACTCTGAGGTATGTCACTAGATTGCTGTAATACTGCTTGCCACTTTCTAAGGTAGAAGGTTTGTGATTACAGACCAAAAGTGCACTGAGGACCAACTTAGGGCAGGTTATTAGGTCAGATTGTCTATCTGTAACCACGGGAGTGTGGTGTCCGGGACCCACCAGCTTTTGGTTTGCTCAAGAATTATAGCCTTGTAGTATGCTATGATGTTAGGGGCCCCCATACCTCCAGCTGGTATTGGCTTGCACAGAGTGGCCCCGTTGAGCCTTGAATGTTTGCCATTCCATATGAAGGAATTCAAAGTCGCTTGTAGTTTGTTGAGGTGGGATGTAAGGAATGGAACAGGTAGTGTTCGAAAGGTGTAGATCACATGTGGCAGTAGGTACATCTTGGTGGGGGCTATTCTCCCAGCCCAGGAAGCTTGGACACTGCTCAGGCTTTGCATTGGCTTGTGCAATTTGGCCAGCAGGAGCGAAAGATTTAGATTGAGTAATTGTGAAGAAGGTGAAATCAGGTTTATTCCTAAATAAGATAAAGTAGAGTTTGAGGCCCAGGAGAAGGAGGTGGTTTTTGCAATGCTACCTTTGAGATTTGGATTAATGTGGATTCCAATCATAGAAGACTTGGAGCAATTGATTTTGTAGAGAGATGCTTTACTAAAGAGGTCTAAGGTTTGATGTAGTTGTGGGAGCGATTGTGTAGGGTCAGTGATGGAGACAATTACATCATCTGCTTAGAGCCCAATTTTATGGGTGTGATCCCCTATCTTAATACCCAGGATGAGGGAGTTAGCCCTGATAGATTGCACGAGTGGTTCCATGACAAGAGTAAATATGAGTGGTGACAGAGGGCAGCCTTGACGGGTACCATTAGAGATTGGGAAAGGGTCTGATAGTATACCTGAAGTCACAACCTTGGCGCTGGGTGTAGTATATAGCACCATTATCGCTTCGAGGAGCGTACCAGAAAATCCAAATTTAATTAGGACTACTCTAAGAAATTTTCAATCAACTCTATCAAATGACAAGCATAATTCAATTCTCAGATCTTTTTGGAGTGAGGGCGGCATCATTTTTAGTGTTTGTTCAGATGGTGGTTGGTCCGTGGCAGGGTGTGCAGCCAGTGGTTCCTGTGGCCCCTCAAGGTCAGTTGTGTCTTCCCAATGCTGTTTTTTATACAGTGGGGTTTTAGATGGGGACTGAGCTGGGGATTGAGCAGCTTGCTTGCCTCTATCTGTTGGTGAGCACTGTGGAGATGAGGTGCCAATATTCGAACTGTCCATCTCGTCTAGCGAATTTTCCAGGTTTTTCTGGGCTTCAGACATTTTTGGGGAAGGAGTAGGAGGAACTACTCCAGTGTCGGTTTGAGCTTTTTTCTGTATTTTGGAGTTTCTTTTTGGACATAACTCAGAGACCAACACTATATCCTGTCTTCTTCTGTACAGAAGAATATGAAGCTAGGGTGTTATAGAGGATGATTTGGAAAGTATTGCAGTGCTGCAGATTTCAGTTGTAGTACAGTTTAGTATGGTTGCAATATACTGAAAAGTAATTTAAATTTGCATCAGCATAGATGTTGATTAACAGGAAGTAATTGGTCAAAGTTACATGTGTCAGGCCACAGGCCGCAGCAGGAGCCTCTATTGAGAGGGGTCTGTGTTGTCCCCTCCGTGGGTGAGGGCACTTGTCTGCTGGAATTTGGGTGGTGGGTGCCTCCAGGTAGTAGTGGGAGTAAGCTGTGTGATGATGCAACATCTCCGGGCAGCTTTACGTCTCCTGTGTTTTTTATATGGATGTGTTGTGTTGTGCAGCAGCAGGACAGGGGTGCAGGTGCAGGGTGGATCACGGGCGCCTCACTGGACCAGCACCCAGGTGACAGCACTGTTATCTGACAGGCTGTAGCTAGGCCGCAAGATGGTGGTCGGTCTAGCACTAAGTTGCTAGCAAGGTGTCTCCGTTCAGCCCTACACCCTCCACGGCTGCCCCTCCTTTATCAGGACAGGGTGGACAATGTGCTGTATCTCAATCCTGTGGTAGAAGGCTGGCCGTGGATCTGTGGCTATTGGAGCTGGTGTTCAGCCGAAGAATGGGGGTATCAGAGAGGGCTGGGCCACTGGTATCGCCGGCCAAGGGTCCACTTGGCACCGCCCGGTGGTCCGCGGGTAGGCCGCAATTTGGCCGCTGGTCCGGCGCCGCCGTGGCTGCTAAGTATTCCCCAGTGGGTCTTCGTCCTCCACGGTCGTCTCCGAAACTGCAGCAGGTGGGCAGCCAAAATGTGGAGGCACAGGGGTAAGCCGGGCCACTAATGCTGGAAGGCAGGGCACCTTGTAGGTCCGTCGGGATTTTCACGGCCAGGCCTCAAGATGGCAGTCGACAGAGACATGAGGGAGCCGGTGCGGTCCAGACTACAGCCCCGTTTGACGTCAGAACAGAGTCAAACCAGGCTGAACAGTGAGTGCAGAAGCCTGGGAGTCTGGGATGGGTGATTTTGTATCTCACCCTGCTTGCTTCAAGGAGGATGCAGTCCGATTGCCTTTTGGGGATCAGATATTCCTTCCCGGCTGTCTTGCCGTCCTCTGATTCAAGTTCTCTGGTGACAGCTGTCTGTGGCTGATAAGCTTCAAAACTGGATCGGGTTGTAGCCTGAAGTATAAAGACCCCCCTGAGTTGGTACTGAGGGGGGATTTGTAGCAAATATCAACGCTAGAGTTGGCAGGCATCCCAGGCTGAGCGGAGCTGTGAGATCAGGCAGCCATCACAGTTCTCAGCCAGCCACGCTAGCCCCCCCCCGCGTTTGTACAGAGCAGGGTGAGAACATTTATTACTGGATTTTAAAGAGGAAGTAAAAAGGAGTAGGCAAGCGCGCCTCTAAGTGTAAACTGTAAATTCTTTATTATAACAAGAAGTGCAAAGGTACTTACAAAGGCAGTAGTGCAAATCGCGTTGCAGTGTCAGCCACTGCGGGCTTAATGTCCATAACATTCGTTGCTGTCACATAGGAAAAGGTGAAGGCTGTCTCCAGAGTATGCAAGAAAGAATGGTGATTTCCGGCACTTCCTTGTCTTCGTCTTGGAGGAGCGTGTCGTCACTTCCAGTTCCGGTGGGCAATGTACAGCGACGCATTGTCGGGGACTCCGCCCCTTCCTCAGGCCGTGTATGCACCATTATTGGTATGGGCAAATTTATGGCCAGATTCACAGGTAGCGTGGAACGAGAGTGCATGCCCCTTCTACAAACCTCCCAGCACATATATAAATGTAGGACACTGATTAAAAGCTGGCAATGTGAAAAATAAATAACATGGCAGTACACTAATAAATTAAAACAGATAAGACCATAGATAATCGTTAAGAAAATTGTGAGATTGCTGGAGAGAAAATGTGATGAATGTGAGACTGTATGTAAAATGTATAAAAAAGGGTTAAAAGGCAACAGCGACCCCTGGTGGGGTCTGAGGATATAGGAAGTGTTCCCTTAGCCAATCTAGTTTCTAATAATTCATAAAAATGATAAATTCATAAACTATGTTAGGGGATTTTAAAAATGATTAATAGTAAATTCATATGAGTCAGGTTATCTCTGAGGTTGTGAGAGGGATAAATTATGTAGATTTTGTTGTTGATGGGACAGTATTTGATTATGATAAATAATAATAATAATAAAAAATATAATGATAAAAATATATAAGTTCAGAAAAAAGGAAAGGAGTTTTATATATATTTTTTGCTACTGGATTAGGGTATTCCAACCCTGAGGGATAGTGATCATTAGTGTACGTCGCAAACCCAGTATATCAAGACCAGTGTTAAATTAGAGGTAAAGTTATGAATAGTTTAAATTAGCACATTGGTTCCCAGTTCTTCGTTTAGGCCGCCAGGCGAGAGGAGGTCAAGGTGATAAATCCAATAGACCTGTCGCTGCCATAACCGTTTAAATCTTTCAGCTGGGGGGAGGGTGGGCGGTATGGATTCAATGATCCACACCCGCAGACCCTCTGAGGAGTGGTCATGAAACTCAAGAAAGTGTCTGGGTACACTGTGTTTATCACAGCCTCCCTCAACAAACCTCCTGTGCTCACAAAATCTTTTCCTCAGTGGTCTAATTGTTCTCCCAACATAATATAGGCCACAAGGACACGAGAGACAGTAGACCACATGATCGGTAGAGCAATTGAAAAATTCAGGAATGTTGTACGTTTTCCCCTTCATGGAGAAACTTTACTTTTTTGCCCATGTGTAACATGTTTACACGTGAGACACAGAGTTTTACGACTTTGAAACATACCTACTAATGGTATTAGACAAAGCTGATTAGGGCCAGTGGCGTGGGACTGTTTAAGTTTACTAGGGGCCATCATGTTTTTTATGCTACAAGCTTTCCTATATGATACCTTGGGTCTGGGTGGAATAAGTTTTTTCAAATGAGGGTCTTCCAATAAGATGGGCCAATGTCTGGCAAGCACTTTCTCCATCTTCTTGTATTTAGCGTGGAATTGTGTAGTAAATCTCACAGGTTGTGTCGTGGGTCCCAGATTATTCGATGGTTCCTTAGTAGGGGAGACTGTGGCATAATGAAAGTAAGTGTTGTTTATCATTTTGGATGGAAAACCTTTTTCTGCAAATGTATTCATCAAGAGTTGACTTTGTTCTCTATAATCCGTGCTCCGTGTACAGTTCCTACGGAGCCTACAAAATTGGCTCTTCGGGATATTCGAGATCCAATGTGGGTGGTGGCAGCTCTGGTAGTGGAGGTAAGAATTCCCCTCCGTGGGTTTGAGGTAATTTTTGGCAAGGATTCTACCTTCCTCGTGAAAGAGATGCAAATCCAAAAAGGCTAACTGGTGTGTGTCCTGTACCGAGGTGAATGATAAACCAAATTGATTTGTCATTGCAATATTGGACAAATTCATCAACAGCAGCCTCCGATCCAACCCAAATGACTATGATGTCATCAATATACCTCCCATAATAGACTATACGGGAGGCAAAAGGGTTGTTGGCCAAATGTGGGAGGATTCCCCGAAGCCCAAAGTGAGGTTGGCATAGCTAGGGGCAAAATTGGCGCCCATAGCTGTGCCAACCCCTTGCAAGAAGAACTCACCATCAAATTAGAAAACAAATTATGAGTCAGGCAGAATTCAACGGCCTCCAATATGAACTCAGCTTGTAGGTGATGTATGGACTGGTCTAGGGACAAAAAGTGGGAGATAGCTCTTAATCCGATAGGGTGGGGGATAGAGGTATAATGGTGCATACCGGAACCGGAAGTGACGACACGCTCCTCCAAGACAAAGACAAGGAAGTGCCGGAAACCACCGTTCTTTCCTTGCATACTCTGGAGACAGCCTTCACCTTTTCCTATGTGACAGCAACGAACGTTATGGACACTAAGCCCGCGGTGGCTGACACTGCAACGCGATTTGCACTACTGCCTTTGTGAGTACCTTTGCACTTCTTGTTATAATAAAAAATTTACGGTTTACACTTAGAGGCGCGCCTGCCTTCTCCTTTTTGTCTCTTCATAAGCCCTTTCTACTTCTGGCCAGCGCAGCCTTGGTGTGAACTTATCTGGACTTGATCCCTCCCATTGTATTAGATGAGCAGTCATTACCACACATCCATACATCCATGCATCTGTAGGGGATCCTCATCCCCCGTCCGGTCTGTGTACTTATTTACATTTTTGGTTGTTACCATAGTATCTGTATTGACAATTGGTCATTTCATAAAGAGGAAGTAAACCCAGATTGGGTTTACTTCCTCAAAATAACTCTGTAAAGTAGAAGAATAATGGGCTACTATGCAACTTACCTGGAAACAAAACCTACGGCGTCCAGGGATGTCCCCGCTCCAGACCACGTCCATCTTCTGCCCTGCTTCCTTCCGGCTTTGTGACTGGCTGGAGTCTCGTGACGTAACGGCACAGGGTCAGTGGAGAAACGGCACGGAGGCATGACGTCGCCATGCAAAACACTGCATATCTCCTGAACCATGCAGGTTTGGGAGATATGCAGTGCACCTACAGGTAAGCCTTATTTTAGGCTTACCTGTAGGTTAAAGTGGCTGTCACAGGTTGACAACCACTTTAAACAATATAGGCACTTGTAATGCTTTACATAGCTTTACCTGCAAAAGAGGCCAACACAAAGTGATCTAGCAGGACTTAATTTTCTGACCAAAGTTTTACCTTTAACTTGACAATAACTTTTTGACTAAAATGCATACCTAAATAATTTTTATATTTAAAGGGATATATAAGGCTTTTATTCGATACACTGTCAAGGTAAAAAAAAAAAAAAACATAAAAATGTTTAAAAAATGTCTTTATTAGCTTTTTAATACTGGAATTGTGTTTAACAATTACATTATTAAATAGATGAACACTGCTATCATCAGGTTACAGTGCTATCTGAAGGCTTTTTTGTCAGTTAAAGTGGATGTAAACCCGATTCATGAAATTTGAGCTGGGCATATCTATCTGCAGAGTTTTTTTTTATCTCTTTTCAAAGAACAAAGTCCTGTAGCTTTGTCCTGCTCCGTTCCTCTGTTATCAGCCTGATAACTTTTGACAAGCTCTCCGAGATGGGAGCCTGAAGTGTGTGTGTCGGGGGAGGTTGCTATAAATAGATTAGCACACTGCTAAACTATTCA
This sequence comes from Glandirana rugosa, assembly GCA_018402905.1. Taxonomy (NCBI): domain Eukaryota; kingdom Metazoa; phylum Chordata; class Amphibia; order Anura; family Ranidae; genus Glandirana; species Glandirana rugosa. The sequence continues at coordinate 2,713,485 of BLSH010473573.1, read as the reverse complement.
GGCAAGCTCTGCATGTGTGGGAAGGGAGTGGGTGCCTTTCCTCCAGGCTGTCTCACAGTGTCTAGCACTAATCCACTCCAGGGGAACTAGGAAGAGAAAATTCTAACAGGATGTGCACTTTACCAACAGTATATAAAAGTGAAGACAGAAGATATACATGTAAAATGTATGTAGGGAGCTTTGTTTAATCCCTGTGTATCATCTGAGGCTGTTCACTTCACTGGGTATATGTGAATGTTTATATTCACTTTAAGCCTTCAACCTGGTGTGATTACTATGTCTTAGACTATGTTCACTCTGATCAGACACGAAAGTTGTACAAATTCCAATCTGACTTTGCCCTACGGCTTCATGTCTGACTTCCATGCAACTTTAATGAATGGGATCTGACTTTGATCCGACTGTACCAGGCCATTTGAGTCTTGTATGAATCTTAAGGGGGTAACCCCACACCAAAATTGAAAAAAAAAATGGATTGGTGTCCCCCCCCCCCCCCAAGACCATACCAGACCCTTTGGTTTGGTATGGATTTTGGGGGCAAACCCAATGCAAATTTTTATTTTTAAAAATCCATACCAGACCCTTATCTGAGCATGCAGCATGGCAGGTCAGGAAAGTGTGGACAAGCTAGCACCCCCCCTCCTGGACCATACCAGCCCACATGCCCTCAACATGGGGGAGGTGGGTGCTTTGGGGTGGGGGGGCTCTGCATCCCCCACCTCAAAGCACCTTGTCCCCATGTTGATGGGAACAAGGGCCTCTTCTAGCCAACCTTGGGAGGTGGTTGTCGGGGTCTGTGGGCAGGGGGCTTATCGGAACCTGGAAGCCCCCTTTAACAAAGGGACCCCCAGATCCCACCCCCATGTAAATGAGTATGGGGTACATTGTAAAAGTGAGAAATGTACCCTGTCGTAGCTCCAATGTGTCTTTTTTCTCCGGTTCCGCCACCGATGGGTTCTTCCTCCGGTCTTTTCCCTCCGCTGCTGTCTTCTCCCTCCAGTGATGTGTTTTTCCTCCGGTCTTCTTCTTCTCCCTCCAGTCTTCTTCCTCTGATCTTCTTCTTCTGCTGCTGTCTACTCCACCGCAAACCTGGTGCTCCATGGGAACAAGGTGCTTTGAAGTGGAGGAAGCATAGCCCCAAAGCACCCATCTCCCCCATGTTGAGGGCATGTGGACTAATATGGTCCAGGAGGTGGGGCACTTGCTCGCTCCCCCTTTCCTGACCTGCTAGGTTGCATGCTCAGGTAAGGGTCTGGTATGGATTTTGGGGGGGACTCACTTTTGGGGTTTTCGTGGGTTGTGCTGCTGGTTCTCCTCTCTGCCACCAAGGGTAGGGGGCATTTCCATCCCAGAAAGCCCTCACCTGACTGGCCCTGAGGAGCCTGTTTTTTAGTCACTTTTTCTGACAACGTTGTCATTGGTGGTGGTCTCCTGATTGGCCTCTATTCATGCTCCATCTGTGTGTATATTCAGTTGCAGCATTTTTTCTCAATAAAGTTTATATAATTTTGATTTTTATGTATTCATATCTGGTCTTTTTTCATACGCTCAAATCCCAGTGGCTATTCATATGGTGACTTTATGGACAGCCTTCTGTGCTGCTCCTTGTTTTTGCATGGTCCTTGTTTTGTAATCACCATTTTAGCCCCAGGGTTGATTTTTATCCCTGAGAGGATTGATGTGATTTCAAACCAATGTTTATTTAGAGTCCTCTCTGACCCCCTTGTTGGGGTTTTCCTGTTTTTGTACATTTATTATTTTGGGTACTGGTGACCCGTTCCTTGGACTCATTTTGTCATATTTGCCAGTCAGTAGACCACCCCATTTTATGATTATTTTTTGATGTAATTTTCACATGTGTTCGTTGTTCATTTTGTATTATCTATTTAGTCCGTATTTAGGGGCATCACTCTGCGTCCAGTGCCTGGGTTCTTATTGGGCTCTTGGTTCAGATATGGTTTATGTCTAAATTACATCATAGGGTAGTTTCTATAGGCAGTTTTGCGGCCAGCTCACCCTAAACCATTAAACCCATTTAAGACGTTCCCTGTCTAGACGAGGGGCGTTCTTCAGTGCATTAGTAAGAAAAATGGCATATGTTCTGGGCGATGAGATTGATGTAGAGATTAAGGCTGCCCTTGGCATTGAAGGGGCCACTGTAGAATCCAGGGATGATGAAATCAGAAGGAAATTCAAGGTACATAAGAAACTGTTGATCAAACATCTCAACAGAAAATGGGATGTGTCCTCCTTAGAGTATTATGTGTCCCAAAAAATCATACCCCGTGGGTTACGGGATAAAGTTATCCCCGCTGAACACCTCCACAATGAACGATTCATCACGAAATGGAAGGAGCTGTGCATTGCCCATGGTGTGGACCTTATGAAACTAATAATAGAGGAGGAGAAGATCCAGTTGAATGAACTCAAAGAAGAGATTAACAACAGTAGTAGGGAATTGGAGATTTATAAAACTGAGGAAGAGTTCATTAAACAAAATGAACTAATCAAGAGAGAAGTTGAGAAGGTCCAAAGAAATTTGAGAATAACGAAACAGTCAAAGTTTAAACGCGACTTTTTGGATTGGGAGAAGGGGGACATTTTTGACCTCTCCTCACAGAGGATCTAGACGACGTCGGACTAAATCTCGCTCCCAAGTGGATACAGAAAGTAGTGACAGCTACAGCTCCAAACGATCGGTCTCTTTTTTACATGGAAACAGGGAGAGTTCCCCCTCCCCGGAAAGGGAACAGCAGGCACGAGGAGGTGGGGGAATCCTGAAACAAACAAAATCGAAGGACCAACAAGGAAAAGGCGGAGAAAGAGGAAAAAACGATCGAACAACAAGGAGCAGGACCAGAGGCCAAAAAAAGTACAACTAGATAGTCTGGCTTCGGATCCTGGTCTTGACAACAGGGTGGTCAACTTGTCAAAATTTCCCTTAAAACAAGCCCATATAAATTTATTGAGTAAAGGTCTATCCTTTTCTCCAACCAACAACACGGATGAATTTACCGTATTTAAGGATGTAACCCTTTTTTTACGTAAGGTTCTCTTTCGTTACCTACATGAGCTTAAAGACCAGACGGGCATCCCTAGCCAAGAGCTAGAAGAAGATGAACGTAGAGCTCTGGAAAACCTCATGTCACTTATGGATGAGGCCCAAGGGGACCCTGAAAACCCGGATGTTGATGACTTCCTGTTTGTTAGACGCCCTGATTTAAATATAAAATCGAATAAAATGGTCCCTTTAAGTAAAAACAAGACTATCAGTCATTTTTATGATCTCATCTGTGGCGAATTGACAGCGATGAACTGGAACATGCCACGACAAGATAACCTCACAAAAGAGGAAAGAAAGGCCCTTAATGAACTACGTGGGGCTCAGGGAGTCATCATCAGGAAAAGCGACAAGGGTGGCAATGTGGTTCTCTTGGATGAAGAGTAGTGTTGAGCGAACCCGGACTGTAACGTTCGGGTCCGTACCGAACTTTCGGGTGTCCGTGGCACGGACCCGGACCCGGACATTTCAAAAATCGTTCGGGTTCGGTCCGGGGTTCTGCTATTTTACTCCACGTGTTGAGAAGCTGCAGGGCAGCCAATCAACAAGTGTTTCACTGGTTTGCCCTTAGAAGCCATCACAGCCATGCCTACTAATGGCATTGCTGTGATTGGCCAGTGCATCATGTGACCCAGCCTCTTTATAAGCTGGAGTCACAGTGCTGCAGTCACATGCTCCTTGGGTTAGTGTAGGGAAAGGTAGCTGACTGCGTGAGGGACAGATTTGAGACATTTTAAGACCTGATCCTGCATCCTGAGATAGATTACTTTACTACTGCTGTCTGTGCTGTTGCTCTGAGGACAGATAGCAGAAATTAGAGATTTCA
>BLSH010473573.1:2681913-2694102 GCA_018402905.1 Glandirana rugosa | reverse complement strand
GGCCCCCCCCCCCCCGAACGTGCTTGTGGGGGATAGGTTTTCGTGACTAATGCATGATCCACACGTTAGGTCGTGTCTTCTCGGTGAAACGGCGACATATAGCATGCCGCCAGTCTTTCGCCAATTTCTAGAAACAACTAGATTATCACCATCTACAGACCCACAGGAACGGAAATCCTGATCACAACTCGCTTGGGCCTGACATTGCAAGCCCAGGCATGGCTTGAAATCCCACAGGCACCGTGCCTGGGCCTGTAAAGTTTTTAGCAAGCCCAAGCCAGGCCCCAAGACGATAAAATGAGGTGCACAGGACCGAACCCGAACGATTTTTGAAATGTCCGGGTCCGTGCCACGGACACCCTAAAGTTCGGTACGGACCCGAACGTTACAGTCCGGGTTCGCTCAACACTAGTCCTAAAGGCAAGGACACCCAGACATCTACCACTATTAGATCAACAAAGATCTTTAACCGCTTTCTGACCGCCGTACGATATACAGCGGCAAAGTGGCTCTTCTGTGCTGGATTGCACACCTAGTACGTAATCAGTGCTTTTGGATAGGGGGTGTTCGTGCAAGCCCCCCCCCCCCCGGCTGTGATTTGTTACAACACAAGCCAAGCAGCAGGTTCCAGCCAATGATTGACTGTCAGGACCCGCTGATCAGCTCAGTGATTCACAGGCAGAGCTCTGTGATAGTAAACATCACAAAGCTCTGTATAGCGACAGGTGATCTTGTTTTTTATTCCCTGCTAAGCAAGGAAAAAAGAGCAACAAGATCCCTTAGTAAAATCAGCACGCAGTACACACATTAAAGTGGCTGTAAACCTAAATATACAAGTTGCACCAATAAGTAAGCCTATGATAAGGCTTACCTATAGGTACTGTAAATATCTCTTAAACGTGCGGCGTTTAGGAGATATTTACTTTGTACAGCGCCAATTATGTCATCAGCACATGCACTGTGAAGAGATGGCTCTGTCGTTTCTTCACTAGCAAGTGCCGTGACTGGCGGCTCCCATGCTCATGCGCGGGAGTGACATCACGCAACTCTGGCCAGTCACAGAGCTGAAGTCCACGGCTCCGGAAGGAAGAGGGGCAAAGATGGATGCGGCCTCCAGCGGGGACAGAACAGGCTTCATTTACAGGTCAGTGCCACATTATGATTTTACTTTGCAGGGAACTAAAAAGGAAGTAAAACCCATCAGGGTTTACTTCCTCTTCAACATTTCCTAGGCACACAGTTAACCCAAATGTTACCTACCAGTATCATTAGTACAGTGTCAGTGAATATTACCGTATTAGTATGAATGATCACCGTATTAGTATCAATGGTGATGCAGTGACAGTTAGTCAGTTCCCACTCAATATCAGATTGCCTGCCACACTGCCACAGTCCTGCTATAAGTCGATGATCTCCGCCATAACTAGTATAAAGAGAAAAAAATTCCAGTATATATATCATCATTTGTAGATTCTACAACTCTCATGCCAACCAAATAATATACACTTATTGGGATTTTTGTATACCAAAGAATACATTTTGGCCTACATTTATGAAGAACTTAGATTTTTTAAAACTTTTTTTATTTTAAAATTATATTTTATTTTAAAATTATTTAAATTTTATTGAATATGTTTTATAGCAGAAAGTAAAAATATTGTTAAAGTAGCGCAGTGCTGCATAGCCTGGTCATGAAGGGGTGGGGGGATAAATCTTCCAGAGGGCAAGTAGTTAAAAAAGAAAAATGTCAGTGGAAGGCTCTACTAATCCAGTTCCGAACAGCTCCCTTTGAACTTTCTAAAATAGTTTTTTTAGCTTGAATTATACATCTGCTGCAAAAGTGTTTTTGTACATTTATGGCAATTAGCCCAATTTTACCGGCCGTTAAACTATCTATGGCCTCCACACAGAACTTTAGATCAAAACTATGAATTCTTCCGCATGCCGAAATGATAAACATTAAAGTTATGTTTATAACATCCAGAGCTGAGAGTGTTTTAATATTTTAATATAATCCCACAGTATAATTTGATGAGAAGAATGCATATTTTATGTGAAGGCCTATCAAAGCATAGACAAAAATAAAAATCAGCGATAAAAATGCAAAGTGTTGCACTTTAGCGCATCAACAAATACTAAAAGTCTGTTACATCAGCAAAGATGGCCTGATTCAAACAGACAAGCATAACATCTGAGTGGCAAATGAGACTATTCTCAGAGCCACCCTGTCATCTGTTACTGCTAATACAATCCAGTTACCAGGTTTCAGCTAATTTATGACAGCCATCAGAAAATACAAAAAGGGTACAATGCTTTGCTTTCAGTATCTGAATCCCAAATGGTAGGCTGCTACAAAAAAAGACGATTGCCATTGATGCCTAGAGAAAAATATATCAAGATCATAAGGTTCATGTACAAGAAGAAAAAGGGCCCCAAAGACGTATGTAGCATGACTCTATGTAAAAGTGGTTAAATACAGAATAGGGATGATTTGGTTGCCTGCTACCATGGGTTCAACAAGGGGAATCCTGCGGATTTGAGACTCGCAGTTCCAGCAAATTTTTGCAGAGATTCACCTGGGAGAATATTTTTTTTTTGCTACAAGGCCTCCCTTTAAAAAATGTAGAATTTGTTTCAGGGGTTGTATTATGAGGGTTTGCCTTTCTTTTTTGATTTTTCTGGGCTCTTACATGTTTTTGGCGCTCAAAAAGGAGCATTTCTGGTTGCATACATCTATTTTTGGAAGTGCCTTTTGTTTGCAGCATGATACTACATTGTTTAAAAGAAAAAAAAAAGCGTAGGAGTAATGTGAAACTAAAGAACCTTACATTATATCACTCACATTCGCCACTCCCCCATCCCCATAGATGAAATAAACATTAGGCATGCATCAGTTAGGCCTATTATCCCTGATTAAAAGTGTTCTGTTGCTGGCCAATTTTAAACTGCTGTATCCTCTAAAGCAGTGGTCTCCAGACTGTGGCCCAGGGGTCAGATATTGCTCTTTGCTTGCTTTTATCCACCCTTTTGGACACTATTACATCCACTGATACCAACAATGGGGCATAATCCTCCCCATTGAGTGCAGTGAAGGAGCACAATTCCTCCCAATTACACCAATTATGAAGCACAATTTCACCTAATGACACAAACAATTAGGCAAAATGACATCAATGATGAGGCACAAATCCTCCCACTGACAGCAGCGATGGGGCACAACTCCTGCCACCGACACCAACAAAGGATCACAATTCCACCTAATGAAACCAACAATTCCTCCCAATGACACCAACAATGTTGCACAATTCCTCCCAATGACACTAACAATTGGGCACAATTCCTTCCACTGACACCAACAACGGGGCAATGTTTATTCCCACCGACGTCTGGACCTTCTCTACTCCCATAGACGACAGTCCGGCCCCGAGGGACAGTAAATTGGTCCCTGTTTAGAAAATTGTAGACCCCTGCTCTAAAGTAATTTGATCTAATCAAAAAGTTTATTCTTGTAGTAAAACCCCAGTAAAATATTACCCTGTAACCTTTTTTTTTTTTTTTTTTTGTAAATTTTAGTCCAATAGCAGCATGTTACATGTTACATCCGTATTTAGGGTGTATCATGCAACATGTTGCTAAGAACCGAACATTCTCACCCCCTGATTTTCCCCTTTGTGATAGTGGGCAAGGGTTCCTCTCAGCCACATTATTAATTCACAGGAATCTGTGAATGAATAAACTGCAAGGCCCATCTACCACTGCATCAGAAAGCTTGTAGTTCTCACTGGGCTACCAGTGTGCTGATCCATAACTTGCTAATAGGGCCAATAATGATTACATGGGGGAGATCCAACTGCGGGTGGAAGCCCCATTGAAAAAATGAGTGGCTGACAGTTCTCGTAGCTAATCATAGGCTATCCGCTTCCAGGGTCGATCATTTGCAGGTAATCGTTCCATGTGAGTTGCAAATATTAGCTGTGTCAGCCTCTCATTGCTTTTAATTGTGATTCAGCTATATCCAGGACGCCCCCTGCTGGGTCTCCCACATTTAATTGATAAGGGCACTATTTGCAAGTGTTAATTGGGCCCAACTGCGCATCTAATGCCTTGTACACACGGTAAGAATATTAAACGAATGATCTTCCTTTTTTTTTAATTGCATGCTAGTCTCATATCGAAAACCATAAGGTTACTAAAGTTGTAATGTTACATAGTTACATAGTTGGTAAGGTTGAATAAAGGCACCAGTCCATCCAATTCAACCTGTGTGAGTGTATGTGAGTTTATGTCAATAATAAATCTCATATCCCTGTATGTTGTGATTGTTAAGATGCCCATCTAATCATGTTTTCTTTTTTAAGCTTACAAGTTTGCATTCCCCTGGGACTTTAAATGACGCACATGACATCAAAGTAGTAAAAATCAGTACATATGATTACAAATATATTAGTCTAATTATAAACAGATATGATAACAACGAAATACATATATACTACTGAAGAGCTGATGAGTAGTAGAAATACAATATCCACATGGATAGATTTCAAAAAATTAATTTATAGTATAAAATTAATTAAAATGCAGCATCCAAGTATATAACCCATGATTGTAACAGAGCCGCATCCAAGAACTCAATGCGTTTTGTGAAATAATGTCCACTTCTTCAGGAGTAAATGCAGGGTGCGTATAAAACAACTCAAAATTGGACATGGTGGTGCTGAGGATAGGAGGCTTTGGAGGGCGACTATCCCAGGACCCATGGGGAGCAAAGGCACTAATAGAGGGCAGACGGACTTCAAGAAACGTGTAAATTGAATTAGTGTAATAATACCCACAGCAGTCCAAGAGGTTTTTCATAGTCCTATATCCTGGGGCTGTAATTTAGAGTGTGGCCACAGTAACCCAGAGGAGAAAAAAGTAGGTCCCCACAGGTCACACTGCCACAGTTCCCAGGATAGACGCCCCCCCAAAGCTTCCTATCCTCAGCACCACCATGTATAATTTTGAGTTGTTTTACATGCACTCTGCAATTACTCCTAAAGAAGTGGACGTTGTTCCATGAAACACATTGAATTCTTGGATGCAGCTCTGTTACAATCATGCATTATATACTTGGATGCCACATTTCAATGTATGTATACTATGAATGAATTTATTGCAATGTATCCATGTGGATATTGTATTTAGTTGTTATCAGATCTGTTAATAATTATACTAATACATTTGTAATCATACGTATGTAATGATTTTTACTACTTTGATGCTTCATTTAAAGTCCCAGGGGAATGCAAACTTATATGTATAGATTTAGGCCCCATTCACACTGTTTTGTAGCTTGAAGCTTGAAGCTCCAAAACCCTGGAGGAGAAAAAATCAATTATTCTCTGTGGAGATGGTTCACATCTCCACTCCAAGTTGCCTGAAGCCAAATGCCTGAAGATCAAAAAAGTTCTTAATCTTTTTTTTTAGCTCGAATCTGGCAGATTTGAACATTTTTGGTGCGAAATGAATATGAACGCACCATGCACTTTTTTCTGCTCAAATTAAAAATTGTAAAACATAAAAAAATAGCAAAAATATATGAATAAATAAATGTCAACTAAATTCACAAATAACTAAAAAGCAGGGATGGGCTGAACACCTCCCGGTTCGGTTCGAACCAGAACATGCGAACAGGCAAAAAGGTTGTGCGAACATTCGACCACCGTTAAAGTCTATGGGACCCAAACATTAAAATTTAAAAGTGCTCATTTTAAAGGCTTATATGCAAGTTATTGCCCTAAAAAGTGGATGGGGACCCGCGCCCTGCCCTAGGGGACATGTATCAATGCAAAAAGAAGTTTTTAAATCAATCGTTTTTTCAGGAGCAATGATTTTAATAATGCTTAAAGTGAAACAATAAAAATGAAATATTCCTTTAAATTATGTGCCTAGGGGGTCCCCTTAGTCTGCCTGGAAAAGGGTGCACATCTGTGATGTTTAGAATATAGCCAGAGAAAAATGACATATCCAAAGGAAAAATTGTCATTTTTTATAGTGGCTGTAATGGATTGCTGGTTCTTGGCAATATACAAATAAATCACTTAAAAAAAATTAGTGGGGTCCTTCCCAGTACATACCAGGCCCTTCGGTCTGGTTTGGATTTAACTTTTTTTTAAAAAAAATTTGACGTGGGGTCAAAATTCAAACCAAACCCTTATCCGAGCAACCTGGCCAGCCAGGATAGGCAGGGTGAGCGAGCGCCCCCCCTCCTGTACCATACCAGGCTACATGCCCTCAACATGGGGAGTATGGGTGCTTTGGGGCAGGGGGGGCTCCTGCCCCAACACCCCAAAGCACCTTGTCCCCATGTTGATGGGCACAAGCACTCTGGGCTGTCGTTGTGGGGGTCTGCGGGTGGGGGGCTTATCGGAATCTGGTAGCCCCCTTTACTAAGGGGGCCCCTAGATCCTGCTACCCCATGTGAATTAGTGTCGGGTACATGGTACCCCCACTAATTCACCAAAAGTGTCAAAAAAGAAAAAAATCACAGGAGACAATTAGGGACAAGTCCTTTATTAAAAAAGAAAAAGAAAAATAACTGTCCCCGTTGTAATCCACCGTCAATCACGGCGAGCGACGGACCCGGAAAAAAAAAAACAACGCAACATCTCCTCTTCCATGGGAGCGCTCCCGCCTACTCTTTGTGTTGATGTTTTATTTATATGGTAGGGTGGGGCCACTTGCTGACATGCGCACATGACCCGTCCCCTCTGATGTCACATGACGTCACAAGGGGTAGGGTCACTTGCTTACATTGCCCTGCCATATAAATAAACTGTCATAACAAACAGCAGGCAGACGGAAGGAGTCCTCCCATGGAGTAGGATCTGTGCACGCCGTCTGCGTGCAATGTATTATGGGGAACTTTGCAGCGGCGAAGTCGCTGCGAACGCCCCATAATGTTCTCAATTCGACGAACGTTGGACTCGACCCACGGGCCCATCCCTACTAAAAAGCATCATAGATAAATAAATAATAAATAATGTAAATGTAATAATACATAAATAAATAAAAATTAACCACTAACCTTAAAAAATATTAAATAAATTATTATAAATAATAATAATAATAAATAAACACTCAAACCCAAACAAAAAATACATTGATAGTAATAATAATAATAATAATAATAATATTAATAATAGTAATGTATTTATTTATTTTGGTATAGGTTAGGTTGTTTAGTTATTTATTATTATTATCATTATTTTATTTTTTAAGGGTTAGGGGTTTATTTATTGAATTTATTTATGATTATTTTTATTTATTTGTGTATTTATTTTACATTTATGTATTCATTTATTATTATTATTATTATTTGTAGTAGTAGTATTAGTAGTAATATTAACACCCTAACCATAACAAAAAATAAATAAATAAATAACTCTATGCCAGGAAGCTAGTTCAGCTAATACTAATTCTCATACAGCTAATGCAAATTCTTCTGCAGCTACTGCTCATTCCTTAATGCTCATTCGCCAAAACTAATTCTCATGCAGCTAACACAAATTCTTCTGCAGCTAATGGTAATTCTTCTACAGCTAATGCTCATGCATGTGTTCCAGCACATAGACAAGCTCAGGCTAATATCCACTGTGCACTGACATGTAGGTGCCTCCTGACCACCCTGTTGTCTTACCGTGTATGATCTTGGCTCACCTTGACTATGACCCTGACTGTGGCAGTCACCTGCTATCAAGCTACTGGCACCTTTGCTTCTTTGAGCCTTGTACCCCTGTTCAGGTGTACTTGGACCAGAGCCGCAAGGGAAGCCCTCTCATCAACTCGGCCTCCAACCAAGGTACCTGACACCCTAACCCCTAATCCTAACCCTAATCCCAACTCCTAATCCTAAACCTAACCTAATCTTAACTCTAACCCCTTACCCTAACTATAATTATAATAAATGAATGATAATAATTAAAAAAAGAAATAAAAGCTAAGGTAAAAGCTACAAAAAGCTGAAATACATAGCAACAAATGATGCAACAGATGATAGTTTTCTCTATTGGCTAATAAAAAAAAAAACACCAAAGCTCAAAGATGCACACAGGTCACACATAAAAAGGCGCCTAAACCGCGCATAACAACGAGCAAAAAAAAACGCTGGAAAAATGCTCAAAGACTCTGCGCTCAGGTGTAAATACAACCTTAGGGATGGAGGCACATGATTATAGATGGTGCTCCAGGACACAATTTTCCTACAGTTTTTTGCAGCTATCAACACTCCCTGCTGATGCCACTGTTTGTGGCAGGGAGTTCCACATCCTCACCGCTCTGGCAGTTTAAGGTTAAACCACTTCTCTTCCAGTTTCAATGAATGACCACGTGTCTTTTCAAACTCCCTCCCACTGAAACATTTTTTTCCCTATGCTTGTCACCAGTAAGGTACTTGTATATTGCTATCATATCTGCTCTCAAGCATCTCTTCTCCAGAGAGAATATGTTTACTGTATTCTTTCATTTCTGAGCATGGTGTGGTCTTGGTCACACAAAGACCACACAAAGATTATTGGACGATCGCTCCAAAAGCAATATTTTCATCTGATTTTCTCATCGTGTGTACTAGGCATAACTGTCTAAAACAGTGGCCTCCAAACTGTGGCCTGGGGGCCGGATGCGGCCCTTCGCTTGATTTTATCCGGGCCTGGGGGCCTTATTCCCCCACAGTCAGCAACAGTGGGGCATAGTTTCTGCCAATGACACCAACAATGGGATGCTAGTCCTCTTACTCATGACAATGATAAGGTTGCATTCCTCCCACTGACACCAATAATGAGGCACTATTACTCCCCCTAATACCAATGACAGGTCATTGTTTACTCCCATTGACGTCAGAACCAGTGGCGTATCATCCATGGGTGCAGCGTGTTCGCTGAACACGGGCCCCAAGGGGTGGGGGGGCCCACAGTGCTCTGACCAACAATGCGCATAAAGATGACCTGTCCGTGGTTGACAGCCGGGGATTATCGGTGCGGTGTGGGCTTGCACACGGGCCCACTAATTTCATGACACACCCCTGGCCAGAACATTTTCTTCTCCCATTGGCCGCAGTCCGGCCCCCCTAAATTCTGAAGGACAGTAAACTGGCCCTTTATTTATAAAGTTTGGAGACCCCTGGTTTAAAGCACTGTAAGGCTCTCACCCATGTAGATGCTTGCATTTCCATGCAATGAATGCATCAGTGCTGATACAGGTTATATTTCGTTCGATAGAGCCACTACAATACAGTCATATTACCCTGGCATTTCCCTTCTTATAATTTAAATGTGCAGAATGACTAACAAGCCAAAGATATAAAATTAGCATATTTAAGTATGTCTGACAAGTGACAAACTTTTTTTACTTATTCAATTTCCTTGTCGAAATCTGAGCAGTGATTGCAATTAAATGAATTAAAGTAAGTTCATAAATTTGAAACACCAATTTCCTTCAAATCATTTTACTGTCAGGACTTAAATTAATAATTGCCAAATCCTGCTAGATACCACGACTGGTTCTAAAGCGGATAAGAAGAATGACCTGATTGCATATCATAGACTGAAACTATGTTTGCTGTCTGAAAAATATTTTACACACACCTTAAAGGGGAATTTTATATTGGGAGCTCTGGCGGTCTAAGAGAGAAGCTTATGTGCTATCTCAGGTAAGCTGTCCCCTGACTCTTCTTCTCTATCACTGTCAGATATTCTGATATAAGGTGCTCCTGTATTTAATGGATTATAGAACGTGTTATTACAAGTGCATCTAAAGCAACATTACTTTTTTTACGATTAATGTATTTATTCATTCTAGTTTAAGACATTTGACTTAGGAGAGATTTGCTCTCACTTCCTGTTGTGTCTACAGGGCAGAATGTGAAGGCAATCTCTTGAACGGGACACAGGTAGCAGAAAAAAAACCTGCGGTGAGGAAAAACATTTGCATAGCCACCCTGTCTTAAAGTGGAGTTCCAGTTGTTTTTCAGTTTATTAAAAGTCAGCAGCTACAAAAAGTGTAGCTGCTGACTTTTAACCACTTCAGCCCTGGAAGAATTTACCCGCTTCCTGACCAGAGCACAGCACTGCGTCGCTTTAACTGACAATTGCGCGGTCATGCGACGTTGTACCCAAACTAAATTGATGTCCTTTTTTATCCACAAATAGAACCTTCTTTTGGTGGTATTTGATCACCTCTGCAGTTTTTATTTTTTTGTGCTATAAACAAACAAAGCGACAGTTTTGAAAAGAAAACAATATTTCTTACTTTTTGCTATAATACATATCCAAAAAAAACAAAACAAATGTACTGATCAGTTTAGGCCGATATATATTCTTCCTCATATTTTTGGTAAATAAAATCTCAATAAGTGTATACTGGTTTGCGCAAAAATTATAACGTCTACAAATGATGAGAATAGATTTATGGTGTTTTTATTTTTCTATTTTTTTACTATTTATAGCGACAATCTGTGGTTTTTAGCAGGACTGCGCTATTGCGGCAGACATATAAGACACTTTTGACACTCTTTTGGGACCATTGGCATTTATACCGCGATCAGTGCTATGAAAATGCACTGATTACTATGTAAGTGTCATTGGCAGGGAAGGGGTTAACACTAGGGGGCAATCAAAGGGTTAAATGTGTTCCTTGTCAGTGTGTTCTAACTGTGTGGGGGCTGGGCTGGCCGGGGGAGGAGAGAGATCGCTGCTCCCATATACTGGGAACATACGATCACTTTCCTCACCCCTGTCAGAATGGGGATGCGCTTTGTTTACATACACAGATCCCTATTCTGTCACTGCAGGAGAGCGATCACGGGTGACCGGCTGACATTGAGTCCGCTCCATCCGCTGATTGGCTCCCCCGCTGGCGTGTAAGCATGCAAGCGCGCTTACAGAGGCAAGCCATGGCGGGGGGTCAGCAACTGCTTAATAAACAGCCACTCACCTATCCCACAGTCCAGCTATGTGGTGGCTCTTCTCCCCCTCCTTGGCGCTGTCATAGCAACTGTGGGCACCCTCCTAGTGGCCAGGCAATCTTCTGGTACCTGTGAGGAGGGAGGAGTCACCTAGGGGGAGAGGAGGAGTTGGCCAAGGAATGGAAGAAAGAAGTGGGACAAGAAGTACCTGTCAAAACCAGGAACCCACTCTCCCCCCCAAAAAAATTAAATGCCAAATGTGGCATGTAAGGGGACAAGGAGTGCTTAAATTGGAAGTTCCACTTTTGCATGCAACTCCGCTTTAAGTAGGAGTGCTTACAGTGGGCATAGAAAAGAATCACCCCCCTATAAAATAATCACATTTTGTTGCTATGCAGCCTGAAATAAAGACAGACTTTTGTTTTTCCAGCTGTATTTACTTGTGCAACTTATAACATCCAAGTAAAAGATATAACACCAACACGTCAGAAAAAAATTAAAATAATTCAAAAACAGAATCACTGAGTTGGAAAAAGGATCACCCCCCTTGTGTCAGTATTTTGTTGAACTTCCTTTTGCTTTAATTACAGCCTATAGTCTGTTGGGATTTGTCTCTACTAACTTTGCACACCTAGACTTTGCAATATTTGCCCACACCTGTTTCCATGTGGCCTCACAATCTTCAAGGTGCATTTAAGGCGGTCATATTAGACCAGATTAGAAAATCTGCTGCCAGAAAGTCGTCAATGGGAAGAAGGTTTACCTTCTAACATGACACGAAACCCAGTAACAGTACAATCTTCCATTTGGAAGAAGGGTAACTGCTGAAAGACCGTCGTCTAAAAGATTAGACCAGATTATACTGGCGGAATTTACGTGGAACTTCTAACACTCCGGTGTACCTTTGTCCACACCCGTTTATAACGTTTCAGATCCACACGTTTCAATCATCTCTGTTTAGGGTTGTCTGATATCCGACATTAATTTCGTTTTCCTTCAAGTTGTTTTATGACTGTGTTCCCCCCACTAGGAAAAAGGTTGAGTCACTAAGACAAAAACTTAATAAAATTAAAAAAAGACTGCACAACCACAATATAGAAAATGAACCTACAATATTCAACGTGTTCATTTATGTCGACCTTTTTGTTTTCAGACAGAAATAAAGTCCGACGTATCGTTGTTTTACACTAATAAAATATCCCCCCACTAAGAAAAGATACGGGTGACATTCGTGAGGATGAATTTCGCCT
>BLSH010473573.1:2647340-2660493 GCA_018402905.1 Glandirana rugosa | reverse complement strand
CTTCGACTAACCAAAGACACACCTCGACGTCGTTTAAAACGTGAAAACTCGAAATCATTTAGTTGGGGTATCACACTAACTCCCGTCGATATTCCACTTGGTGTTGATTACGATGAGGGTTCGCTCGTGAACCGATGTATTGACAAAAAGAAAATAAAAAACGAAGTAACATTTTCAAACACAAGGTGTTACAAGACCTTTCGTAGTTGGTGATCTCAACTCGCTTGTGAACCTACAAGACCAAGACGCCCAGACTTGCTTGAAACCCTTTTTCAGGCCCAAGCCGTGGCTTACAACGGGCTTGCAATAGGGCCTGGGGCTTGGGGTAACTTCAGTTACCCCTGGGCTTGAAAATCCGTGTTTTACCGACATTGTTTCAGGACCGTTCACGATCTCCCGACGTTTTCCTTCATTTTACCCCCATTCTCATCCCGTTCACGGGATGTTTTTTTACCCCTATCCCTTTTATTTAATTTTAGTTTATTTGATCCTCTACTAAAAACTTGTTATTACACAGTAGGACTTTGTTACAGCCATTTTGTGCCTAAAAGTTCGGGTCCCCATTGACTTCAATGGGGTTCGGGGTCCGGGATAACGTTCGGGCAACATTCGGTGCCGAACCCGGACTTTTTCCCAAAGTTCGTTCAGACCCGCAGAACCAGAACATCCAAGTGTTCGCTCAACTCTAGTGGTTGATGCTTTCCAGAACATTGTGGAACACAAACTTTTACAATGAAGCAAAAAATAAAAGAAAAACAGTTATGTAGCCAAGTGCTCGCTTGGGAGTAGCATTAGTTGTGGTTCACCTTATAGCTGCCCTCAATCACACTATGGGGTTGATTTACTAAAGCTCAAAAGTGCAAAATTTGCTGCAGCTCCACACAGAAACCAATCAGCTTCAAGGTTTTATTGTCAAAGCTTGATTGAACAAGAAGCTGATTGGCTACCATGCACAGTTGCACCGGTTTTTACACTCTCAAGCTTTAGTAAATCAACCCCTATATCTCACACTTCCGTAGACACTGACCAGGCCTGCTCTTGTTTTTGTTGTTTTATTTAGGGGAAATAATTTGGATGGGGAAAAGGGGTAACTGTGGGATGCCCCAGAAATTATTGTACACAACCTCAATATACAGTCCTGTATATGCACACTTGCCCTGCAGACCATCCTTCTGCAGACTATTACTCCTCACAACTCTCTCCAGCTCTCAGCTTGCTGACTGTTTCTCCTCGCAATTCCCTCTCTAGCACTATACTTACAGACTATTGCTTCTTCACTACTCTCCAGCACATCACTTGGTTCCCAGCTTGAAAGGAAATTTATCAAGCTTCTCTACTTCTTTCTCTTCAATGCAGCTAGCACGTGGCGAGGCCTGCACTTTGTCAGCAGGACCTCAGGACCACCCATTACAGGCCAGAGATCACGGGCCCCCAAATGTGTAGCATTTGGGTGCTAGCTGGGCTTTTGATGGACTACAACTTTCAGCCCATCCCTCCTCCAGGCCACCACAAGGACCTGCTTTCCTCGCAGTGATACTCCTGCCCCTGACTGGCTCCCAAGGCTTCCACAGACTGTCCACTATTCCTCTCGCAGCATGCTCCAGCACTTTCTCTTCCAGCTCCCAGGGTCTGTCACTCACCAACTCCAGTGGACCACCTTAAAGTCTCTCAGCAGCACTTCAGCTGCTCTCCTGTTCCCTTGTGGGACTCCAGGAATCACCTCCACTCCTGGCTCCACCTGAACCTCCAGGCCTCAAGGTCACCCCCCTAGACTGGGGGCTTCCTCCCAGGTAGAGACCTCCACAGCACCTCTGCTACATCTTCAGACTTCCACCTCCGACAACTCCCCCCAGACTGACCCAGCCCGAGTAAATAAGAAGGCCTGCCCCCAATCAATCCAGATTGACAATTGGCCAGGGCTTCCCATGACACTCCAAATGATGACACCTCTTGTCCCACCCTCATTCTGGAAAGTTCCAGTGCTTTCCAGAAGAAGCTAGGAGGGTTTAGTGACATCATTGGTTGGACTGCCCCAGTCCTACCTGAGCCACTCCCCAAGCGCAGATCAAAACATTCAGACCTGCTCCTACAGTCAGTCCTGACTACATTTTACCTTTCCTGCAAAATAAAAAGACCCTATCTCACAAAAACGCCTACACTATGGGGGCGCTACACTTGGTTCATTCTAAAATCACTGTTGGTAACTTGATGGCTGCCCAAACCCTAAAGAACGATACAATTCTCATGATATATGAAATGGTAAATGTTGCAGTGCTGCTTTTCTAAACACTAGGGACTGTAAAGCAGAAGCTGGTAGGCAACTTAGTGAAAAATCTAAATATTGCGTTGTAGATAGGAATCCAACTAAGATTTTAAAGAGAGATCTGATAATACAGGGATAATATTTTACAGTCCTTAGTAAAAGATTTGCAGAATATCCTTTGGTGTGTTCCCCCCACTGTACCGGTATTCCATCATGTTTCTAAAGTTCATACAATACAGGTAATTTCCCAAAAGGACAATTTATATTGGCAGGAATAAGCTTACCAATGGAGATGCTGGGACTGTGATTCAAGAAATAAGGCCAGACGTGAGCTCCTTAAAGTGTTTATACACCCCCTACAGGTAAAAAAACTTCCCACCACTTTTACTTGTCCCCATCCCTAAACATTTACCTGACTCCTCCCCCCAATCCAGTGTTGTCCTGGCTACAGCACCTCTCTCCTCTCTTTCTGGTCTCACAGGAGACACTGAAGGCAGTGAAAACTATTGGCTCCTGCCGCTGTCAGTCAAATGCCTGTGATGAGGTAGCTGAGACATAGCATACCAACACTGAATGTGTCTATAGATGCACACAGTCCAGCACAATAGAATTGCCCCCTTAGCATCGTGCTTGCTGAGGCAGCACCCTGTTTCCCCATGCTGACAGCCTAGCGGGAGAGGCAAGCAAATGAGCAAGGGGGGAGGACATTGGCGACCCAGCTACAGAATATACCACCCAGCTTATTAGAACACGAATTGGTGGTCATTATTGTGAAGCTCAAAATCCCTTCTGCCCCCTATCACTAAAATGTGTCTAAAAAAATTCTGGTAAAGCATACTGGTGATATGTCATAGTTTTTCCATTAGGAAGAGGGGATGATAATATCAGAAGGTTCCTGGAGATGGAATTTTAGGTGGAAAAAAAATCTGTGAGAGAAAACTGTAGAAGAGAGAAAAAAAAACTGCAAGCAAGTTCCCCACCAATAGTTTTCTTTCTTGTCTGTGACATAGCCATTTTTTTTTCTTTTCCAACCCCTTCTTCTTTATTAAAGCTTTTCTTTATAGACTGTTGCTCTAGTCTACATGCACATAGTTTGACCCTTCCAGAAGCAGTGCATCATACGACCTAAGGCAAGATTTAAATATTTCTAGCAATATTCTTAAGAAATGGGTAAATGCATCTTTGCCAATCACCTAATTCTATCCGTGAAATTATTTTCTGTAGCACAGGAGGAGGGCAATCAAGGAAAATAGGGTTAAAAATGAATATTCTTTCCCTCCTCACTGGTCTACCTTTAAATAGACTAGCCCCTCTCCAGTCCATCATGAATGCCGCTGCCAGACTCATCCACCTTACAAACCGCTTAACGTCTGGCACCCCCCTCTGCCAATCCCTCCATTGGCTGCCACTCGCCCAACGAATTAAATTTAAAATACTAACAATCAGCTACAAAGCCATCCACAACTCTGCTCCCAGCTACATCACCAACCTTGTCTCAAAATACCAACCTAACCGTCCTCTTCGCTCCTCCCAAGACCTCCTGCTCTCCAGCTCCCTCATCACCTCCTCTCATACTCGCCTCCAAGACTTCTCCCGAGCCTCTCCCATCCTCTGGAACTCCCTACCCAAATCGGTCAGAATGTCCCCAAATCTATCCACCTTCAAGCGATCCCTGAAAACGTTTCTCTTCAGGGAAGCCTATCCTGCCACCACCTAATAACTACACTCCTTTTTTCTCAATCAGCTCATCCCCCGCAGTTTACTGCCTTTTTGTATCACTTAACCCTCCCTCCTAGATTGTAAGCTCTAACGAGCAGGGTCCTCTGATTCCTCCTGTATTGAATTGTATTGTAATTGTACCGTCTGCCCTTATATTGCAAAGCGCTGCGCAAACTGTCGGCGCTATATAAATCCTGTATAATAATAAAATAATAATAATATTCTTTAAGGCTGTTGCTGCCAATCCCTCAAGTCGGTCCACCAGCTCCGAAAATATGAAGTAGATTATTAACGCCTCCATTTTACTAACCTATAACACAAAGTAAACGACACCTGATGCTTTTGGCATATGAACTTTCAATAGCCTTGAGATATGGCCGACCAGAGATGGGAGATCATGACACATTACAAATGGCTTAGTGTTTAGGCTACATCTGCTCATATTCCTCTACATTTAATGAATGTGAAGGCGTTCTTAGATCTGTGGACATGATGAATGTCCGAAGTCTTCTTTATGAGAACATTTTAGATTTGCAATGTAACATTTTTTATTAGAAGTCTCCACAGCTGATGGCAAGCAGGACCATGTTTCATTTCTACAGCCTTCCATAGTTTTCACGACATACATCATAGAGTACAATCATTCAGCATATTGTGTACCAGCCATTACATATTTATTAGGCGTCTGTGATCTGTCCCTATAAAGGAGAACCTGCTTTTAAATATTGAGCAATTACACAATACAATACATGTGATTTTTTTAGCAGATGCCACTTTCAGTGTTTACTATCAATTTACCATAACTGAAATTGTTAATATTTTACATTTTAATTTAGTAATTATACCATGATGGGATTTGATGTTGTCAGCAACATGGTTCTTCAAGATCATATCACAAGTAACTATTTTAGATACACCTTTAAAAGTATACCTAACGTCACATATAAAAAATAAAAGTTTTTTGATACATCTGGGAGTGGTTCGAACCCCTGCCAGGTTATTTTTTTGCTGCCTGTATACCATCTTGAAGTGGTTGTAATGACTTAAGGTTTTTTACTTTCATACATAAAAGGTTAAAAAAGCCTTCAGCATACAGCTCACCCCTCAGCCCTCCCTAATACTTACCTAAGTCCGATCTCCATACACCGATGTGAACAAGAGGCTCCCTTCTGATTGGCTGAGATGCAGCAGTAGGAGCCAATGGCTACCACTGCTGCCAATCACAGCCAGTGAGGTGGGACTGAGTCATGCTCTCTGTGCCTTATGGACACAGAGAGCTGGCTCGGGAGCGAGCACGTACAAGGGCCCCCATAGCACTCGTCAAGTGGGAGGGGCCAAAAGCACATGTGGGGGACCTGAGAAAAGTATGATTGGGGCTGCTCTGTGCAAAACCATTGCACAGAGCAGGTAAGTACGACATGTTTGTTTTTTTAAACATTTTTTCTTTACAATCGCTTTAATATTTTGCAATATAAAATTAAGATCAAGAACACGGGACATTACCTCAAACTACAGGTAGGAAAGTTCAAAACTAATCTTAGAAAGTATTATGTAATGAAAGAGTAATTGATACTTCCAAGAGACTTCCAACAAAGGTAGTGAGTCAGTTAACTG
Source organism: Glandirana rugosa (assembly GCA_018402905.1). Taxonomy (NCBI): domain Eukaryota; kingdom Metazoa; phylum Chordata; class Amphibia; order Anura; family Ranidae; genus Glandirana; species Glandirana rugosa. Next base: position 2,654,897 of record BLSH010473573.1, on the reverse strand, counting down.
TAAGTGGATTCAAACATTCTTGCAAACATAGAACAGATCTGTAAAAAAAAAAAAGCATGTAAAAAAAGTATTTTTTCTCCCATCACTATTCTCTGTTTCTATTGGCAGGTTTACTTCACTTCCTGTTTTTTGGATATGAGGAAAATGAATAGCTGTAGGTGAGGCAAATCCTGTCGCTGGAACAGCTGTCCAACTCGAGGACGTTTCTTACCTCCTGCCCTGTTAAAACACATTTTGGATTTTATTACTCCTCAAGGAGGTAAAATGACAGCAAAGCCAAAAGAGGTTCTAGTGCTTCTTCATTTTATCCAAAGCTAAACAACAAGTGTGGGCTTTATATACACTTTAAGCATCACAAGTTCACAGGTGCATCTCATAAAATTAGAATATCATCAAAAAGTGAAACTCATACATTTTATATAGATGTGTTACACACAGAGTGATATATTTCAAGCATTTCTTTTCATTTTGATGATTATGGCTTACAGCTAGTGAAAACCCCAAATTCAGTATCTCAGTTAGAATATGACATAAGACCAATAAAAAAGGGATTTTTAATACAGAAATGTCGGCTTACTGAGAAGTATGCCCTTGTACAGTATAGTAGGCACTCAATCCTTGGTCTGGACTTCTTTTGCATGAATTACTACATCAATGCGGCGTGACATGGAGGTGATTAGCCTGTGGCACTGCTGAGGTGTTATGAAAATCCAGGTTTCTATGATAGCGGCCTTCAGCTCATCTGCATTGTTGGGTCTGGTGTCTCTCATCTTCCTCTTGACAATACCCCACAGATTCTCTATGGAGTTTAGGTCAGGCGAGTTTGCTGGCCAATAGTGTTGAGCGAACCCGGACTGTAACGTTCGGGTCCGTACCTAACTTTTGGGTGTCCGGTACCCGGACCCGAACACGGACATTTCAAAAAAGTTTGGGTTCGGGTTCTGGTAGTTGATCACGCATGTTGAATAGCTGAAGGGCAGCCAATCAACAAGCGTTTCACTGGTTTGCCCTTAGAAGCCATCACAGCCATGCCTACTAATGGCATGGCTGTGATTGGCCAGTGCATCATGTGACCCAGCCTCTTTATAAGCTGGAGTCACAGTGCTGCATGTCACATGCTCTTGGGTTAGTGTAGGGAGAGGATGCTGCCGGTGTTTTTGTGAGGGAGAGATTGCAGACATTTTAACATCTGATCCTGCATCCTGAGATTACTACTACTGTTGCTCTGAGGGACAGATTGCAGAAATTTGGGATTTCACATACTGCTGCTTTGAGTGACAGATTGCAGATCAAACCCTGCCTAACACAACGATCGTTACGATCGTACACAACGATCAGATTGTGGGAGTAATTTGAGATTTCACATATTGCTGCTTTGAGCGATCTGACTGCACTAGATAGAGGCTTCTGCTTATAGGGACAGATTATTGTTCAAAAATCATCTCCTAGTTCTAAAGGGAGAGGTTCTAGCTGCAGCTGTAAGTGACACATTATTGTTCAAAAATGATCTCCTAGTTTATTTGATTTTAATTTATTTTCCCTATCCCCATTTTTTGTAGGGCACTTGCCCTACTCCTACCCCCATTTTACTTCCTTTTGCAGCCCTCTAGCACTTGCCAGGACTTTGTTACAGCCATTTTTGTGCCTAAAAGTTTGGGTCCCCATTGACTTCAATGGGGTTCGGGGTCCGGGATAAAGTTCGGGCAACGTTCGGTGCCGAACCCGGACTTTTTTCCAAAGTTTGTTCAGACCCTCTGAACCCGAACGTCCAGGTGTTCGCTCAACTCTACTGGCCAATCAAGCACAGTGATACCATGATCATTAAACCAGGTATTGGTTCTTTTAGCAGTGTAGGAAGGTGCCAAGTCCTGCTGGAAAATGAAATCAGCATCTCCATAAAACTGGTCAGCAGAGGGGAGAATGAAGTGCTCTAGAATTTACTAGTAGAGGGCTGCGCTGACTTTGGCTTGATAAAACACAGTGGACCAACACCATCACAGATTGTGGAAAATTTTGCATTTCATTTGGAAATCAAGGTCCCAGAGTCTGGAGGAAGGGTGGAGAGGCACAGAATCCAAGTTGCATGAGGTCCAGTGTGAAGTTTTCACAGTCAGTGAAGATTTCGGAAGCCACGTCATCTGAATATATTTTTTATCTATATAAAATATATGAGTTTGGCTTTTTGAATTGAATTACTGAAATAAATTACATTTTTGATGATATTCTAATTTTATGAGATGCACCTGTATATTGAAAATTGAGCCTGGGTGCCCAGAGTTGCAAGGTAAGTGTACTAAAAACTTAGAACAATGGGGATTCACTTTTTGGATATGGGAGGCCTCAAGTGCAACCCTGCACATTACACAGCAACTCCTATAATTTTGAGAGTTGGGAATTGCTTTGTTTTACGATAGGGGTAAAATGGGGCAGAAGGATAGGGTGTACTACAAATATCCACTACATCTGCTAAGTTTTTTGGGTTTGTTTAGCCAGTGTCCACAACTGATTAAATGCTGACCTCCCCCTCCCACTTCCCCACACTGCTTATGCTCACATTTCATTTGTTCCCTGAAGATCCAGCCATTGTGCCTAAAAGTTCGGGTCCCCATTGACTTCAATGGGGTTCGGGGTCTGGGATAAAGTTCGGGCAACGTTCGGTGCCGAACCCGGACTTTTTTCCAAAGTTTGTTCAGACCCTCTGAATCCGAATGTCCAGGTGTTCGCTCAACTATACTGGCCAATCAAGCACAGTGATACCATGATCATTAAACCAGGTATTGGTTCTTTTGGCAGTGTAGGAAGGTGCCAAGTCCTGCTGGAAAATTAAATCAGCATCTCCATAAAACTGGTCAGCAGAGGGGAGAATGAAGTGCTCTAGAATTTCCTAGTAGAGGGCTGCGCTGACTTTGGCTTGATAAAACACAGTGGACCAACACCATCACAGATTGTGGAAAATTTTGCATTTCATTTGGAAATCAAGGTCCCAGAGTCTGGAGGAAGGGTGGAGAGGCACAGAATCCAAGTTGCATGAGGTCCAGTGTGAAGTTTTCACAGTCAGTGAAGATTTCGGAAGCCACGTCATCTGCATATATTTTTTATCTATATAAAATATATGAGTTTGGCTTTTTGAATTGAATTACTGAAATAAATTACATTTTTGATGATATTCTAATTTTATGAGATGCACCTGTATATTGAAAATTGAGCCTGGTTGCCCAGAGTTGCAAGGTAAGTGTAAAAACTTAGAACAATGGGGATTCACTTTTTGGATATGGGAGGCCTCAAGTGCAACCCTGCACATTACCCATCAACTCCTATCATTTTGAGAGTTGGGAATTGCTTTGTTTTACGATAGGGGTAAAAATGGGGCAGAAGGATAGGGTATACTACAAATATCCACTACATCTGCTAAGTTTTTTGGGTTTGTTTAGCCAGTGTCCACAACTGATTAAATGCTGACCTCCCCCTCCCACTTCCCCACACTGCTTATGCTCACATTTCATTTGTTCCCTGAAGATCCAGCCATTATGAAGAAACAAAGTGCTGTTTAAGGTCAAAATTGGACTAGAGCGTACACAGGGCTTACAAGCTTACAGGAATTATATTTCCTCCCCATATGACAGCATTTGGGCCTGACTGTTGGGTACTTAGGCACCCAGTGCTGTATCATGGTGGGTTGGAGATTCACATTTCACATAAAATAGCTGGTGTTTCCAGGTACTGTATTTCTATACTGCTATTTTATTTCTATATTGTAAATGTGCTGCTCTTCCCTGCTTGGTCAGATCAGATATTTACTTTAAGAGCCTCAAGGTTCTAAGTCCTAGGTGGCCAACCTGCAGCCCTCTTGCACTTTTTATGCTGCGCTTTGGGCCCCTACAGGCACTATTTTATTTATTTATTTATTTTATTTTGGGTACTTATATAGCGCTGTCAATTTACGCAGCACTTTACATTTACATTGTGCATTCACATCAGTCCCTGCCCTCAAGGAGCTTACAATCTAAGGTCCCTAACTGACATTCATACTTACACATACTAGGGTCAATTTAGACAGGATAAACTGTGTTTCCCTATTGCCTGTTATATTGGTGATATCTAGCAGTGTTGTTAACTGTGTCTTCTGTCTATGACTGTCTCTTGAAGCATGCTACCAGTCTCCAACAACTCCTATAACAGGTTCACAGTCAACGTCAGTCTCCTGCAGCATGTCTGCAATCCCTGATTATCTCTTGTACCGTTTGCATTTTTTCTGACCATCTATGTCGGCAGTCTCTAACGATCTCTTGTATGATGCCCACAGTCTCTGAAAGTCACCTGCTGTGGTTCCATAGTCACTGAGCATATCTGGTGTCATGCCTGTAGTCTCTAACCATCTCTTGTGTCATGTCTATAGTCTTTAACTATCTCTTTTATGATGTCAGCAGGCTCTAACCATCTCTTCTATCATGCCCACAGTCTCTGGCCATCTCTTGTATCATGCCCACAGTCCCTGAACATCTTTTGTATTGTGTCCGCTACGGTCTGACTATCGATGGTATCATGCCTGTGGTCTCTGGCCATTTCTTGTATAATGTCCATGGTCTTTGACGATGTCCTATTGTGTGTCTGCTGTCTTTGAGACATAATATTATAAACGGTGATCAGCCTCAGGAGGGAGAGATGTGCCAGAGATAACAAAGTTACTCTTCTGTATACTTTGTTTATTTTATCAAAGGGATGCACTTTAATTTGCATATTTTAGGTAAAGCAACCTGACAGGTAGAAACTATTTTTTTAATAAAATTTGTTTTTATTTAATCCCTTGTTTACCCTAAATAAAGTTATTGCTGAATTAAAAATAATTAAAAAAGCAGAAACATAAATTGCTTTGGTCCATAGGGGTGTACAGGTGTGGGAGCTGAACTGGTTAAGTAGTCGGCTAAATCTCTATCCATGTATGGGCAGGCTGGTTGTACACAAATTAAACCAGCCTTTGGAAAATTTTCTCTATAGACTATAGCAGGCAGTGCTGATCAATGTATTCTGATGGTGGGGAAGTCTTGATTACAATAGCTCAGCAGGAGGGATTTCCCCATCCACACCAAGTGTGTGGATGATTAAATCAAATAATTTCCTTTCATTCAACCCAATAGTTTAATATATATATATATTTAAAAAAAAAAAAGACTCATGTATGGCCAGCCTAATCTTGTTTAATTGCTTTAACAAAAAATCTGAACACTTCTGTTGCTTTTTAAGTCGTTCAAGGTTATTATGCTAATTCTTGTTTCTCTATTTAGTAAGTCACTGACCCAGAACAAAATCAAATTATTATTACAGAATAATAAATCCTCTGGCAGATAAAACAGTTAATATACTGTATACCTATCTCAGTTGTGTACAGGCAGTCCCCTAGTTATGAACATCCGACTTATGAACGACTCCTACTTACAAACAGAGGGAGACAACAGGATGTGAGAGGAAATCTCCCCCTAGGAAGGGAAATTCATTCCTGTAAGAGTTATGGGAAAAATGTGTCTCCACTGAAGCTTTATCACCAAGGTTTGTTTCCACAACAACCCAAAATTTTCAAAATCCAATTATCATTGGAACAGGAAGTGAGGTGAAATCTTCTGAACAGAAACATAGACAGCAAAACAAACATTACAGGGGTGTTAACCCTTCCCTATGCTACCCAAAAAGTTTAAAAATATTTGTTTTGGCTGAAGCTACACTTAAAAAATGTACCTGTTCCAACTTACAAACAAATTCAACTTATGAACAAACCTACAGACCCTATCTTGTTTGTAACCCGGGGACCGCCTGTATTTCACTGTTTGCTTATGGTTTTCATTTTAACCACTCCCCGGCCCGCTGTGCGTCATATGACGTCCTGGACTTTGAGTGGCGCAGCTGCAGGCATCATTCAGATATTTTTTTTCTCCCGGCAATTCCCTGCACTGTAAAAACAATCATAGCGGCAGTTCAACTGCTTACTTGCCACGGGAGAGGACACCCCCCCCCCCCTTCTTCCTGCCAGCCTCCAGTGCTTCTACCGGCTCACCCAAGCAATCGGTAAGCCAGAGAGTGAATTGGCCTGCGGTGGAAGTTTACCATAGAGAATACCATGGACTAGACGGTCTCTGACACCACATTATAACGTCACATACGGCCTCAGCAGATGTAAGTACTGCCATTTTTTTTAAAGTATAGGCTGAGATTGCTTTTTGTTACTCTCAGTCTTTCCAGGCTAGAGGAGAGTCTGTAGTACTCCACATCTCTCTGAAAAGAGGACCTGTCGGGACCTATTCCTATTACAAGGGATGTTTACATTCCTTGTAATAGGAATAAAAGTGATACAAAATAAATAAATAAAGGGAAAGTGTAAAAATAAAAAAATTAACATAAAATAAACAATAAAGAAAAAAATTTAAAGCGCCCCTGTCACCGCGTGCTTGCACACAGAAGTGAACGCATACGTACATCGCACCCACATATGTAAATGTCGTTCAAACCACACATATAAGGTATCGCCGCGAACGTTTGAGGGAGAGCAACAATTTTAGCCCAATACCTCCTCTGTAACTCTAAAAAGGTAATCTGTAAAACATTTTAAAGCGTTGTCTATGGAGATTTTTAGTTACCGAAGTCTGGGGCCATTCCACGAGTGTGTGCAATTTTAACCGCTTGCCGCTGGTCGGCAATTGACGGCGACAGTGTGGCTCGATAACGCAAAACGCCGTCATACGACGGCGGTCGCGAGATCGAGCCCAGTGAGCGCGCGCGCGCTGCCTGAGGCGCGCCCGCACACTCACTGTGTCCGGTGAGGGCCAGGGAGCGGGTGCAGCGGAATCGATCTCCGCCGGCCACCTGCGATGCCGCCCCCGGAGTGAAAGAACGGAGGTCCGTGTAAGTAAACACAGATCTCCGTTCTGTGAGAGGGGGAAAGGCTGTGATCACAGCCTTCCTCTACACGGAAGCTGTGATCACTTCCCTTCTCCTGTTAGGGCAGTCCCCCCATACAGTAAGAACACGCCCAGGGAACACAGTTAACCCTTAGAGCGCACCCTGCAGGTTAATCCCTTCACTGCCAATGGCATTTACACAGTAATCAGTGCATTTTTATAGCACTGATCGCTGTATAAATGCCAATAGTCCCAAAAAAGTGTCGAAATGTTCCGACATGTCCTCTGAAATATCGCAGTACCGCTAAAAATCGCAGATTGCCGCCATTACTAGTAAAAAATAAAAAAAAAATAAAAACCCCAAAAATGAATTCTCATCATCTGTAAACGCGACCACTTTTGCGCAAACCAATCAATAAACGCTGATTGCGATTTTTTTATCGCAAATATGAGGAAGAATATAAATCGGCCAAAACCGATGAAAAAAAATGTTTTTTTATATATTTTTTTGGATTTGTATTTTAGCAAAAAGTAAGAAATTTGGGTTTTTTTGCAAAATTGTCGCTCTTCTTTTGTTTATAGCGGCGATCAGAAATGACGCAGCGGTGATCAAATACCACCAAAAGAAAGCTCTATTTGTGGGAAAAAAAGGACGCAAATTTTGTTTGGG
>BLSH010473573.1:2633527-2645001 GCA_018402905.1 Glandirana rugosa | reverse complement strand
AACGATCTTTTACTGAGTATTCAGGGATTGTAATATATAATAAAAAATTTGTCTCTGGGATCCCTTATTTTATCGCCAACAACGTTGAAAAATACAGTGTGTCATAAACGCGTCTTTAAAAAGTTTGTGAAAAAAAACCTTTTTATCTAAGTACTTAATTTTTCTTTTTGTTTTGTGATTTCAATCGGGTTAAAAAACATATTACACTTTCTACTACAACACGACTCATTTATCTATGAATGTACAGTTCGAAATTGGTGAAGTCGGGGCCTTCCTAAAGTGTGAAATCCTGGCCTCTACTCAGCACAACATCATCTTTCACATTATACAAAAAATTGGGCTAACTTTAGTGTTTTGTTTTTCTTTTTAATTCATGAATCTATTTTTCCAAAAAAAAGTGTTTGAAAAATTTCTGCGCAAATACTGTGTGACATAAAAAGTTGCAACAACCGCTATTTTATTCCCTAGGGTCTCTGTTTAAAAAATAATATATAATGTTAGGGACTTATGAGTCATTTTCTAGCAAAAAATTATGATTTTTACGTATAGGAGAGGAGTGCCAGAATCGGCCAGAAATCTGCATAAATATCTTGATTTCTGGCTTTCAAATATATTTAAAATGTATGCACAGTACATGTATTAAGATCTCTGCTTTTATGGTATAATATAGCAAGGAGGTCCTCTAGGCAAGCCATAAGACGCATATACTGTATATTATATATATATATATATATATATATATATATATATATATATATATATATATATATATATAAAATTGTCACTGCACTTTGACTTGTGGCTCCATATTCCATAACATGTGTGGTATATTTGCATTACTTAGCTACAGATGAATTGTATATTTTGCCTACAGAGGACAATCCACTGGGAGTTAAGGTAATATATTTTCCTATAGGTTAAAAGGGTTACAAACACCTGCTTGGCACATCTCTGCATCTCCTAGTATATGACATTATTTAATATCCCAATGGAAATATCTAATCTTTGAAGTAGTACTAGAAATGGACATTACAAGGATGAATTTCAGCCAGTCTTGTAGTGTTGAAAATTACAGAAAGAAGTTCCCTGAGCTTTTACTAAGACTTGTTCTATATATAGTATGCCTGTGAATACGGTGGAATTTAATCTCAGCAGTGGAAGCATGAAATCTCCTCTGACACATGGGATAAATATGAGATATCTGTTAGCCAAACTTGGAAGAATTGGATAGTGATTATGAATTATATATTTAGGTAAAGGGCATAAGGCAATCTCACTGATCAAAAAAAAAATACATTCACATAGAAAGACATTTGGCCAAAGACCTCTCTTTCATAGGGTTATTGATTCCCCTATACACATATTGATAAACTGAGAGAATTAAAGAAAAAGGAAAGGAGATGAGGGGAAAAAAGGCACAAAGGAAACATGGAAGTTAATTGACAAAGGCAAATACAAAGATACAAAAAAATTAAGAGAATAAATAGGGAAGGAAGAGGATGAGGGAAGATAGTATGATTGGAGAAAAAGAGAGGATCTAACAGTTTACAGCCGTTTGAAAGACTTCTAAACCAAATATCGGTGGTTTGACAGGAGCGGAGTAGGGGGTAGGGATAGTAGTAACAAGTGAAGTGTGTCCCATCAAATTTTGAGTGTGCCCAAATTCTACTAAAAGCAGGAAGGCCTTAAAGGGGTATGGTTTAACAACACTTGAGCCTATTGTGTTCTGGGTCAAGGCCCAGGCATGCACTGCAGGTGCATCACAAACAAGGACAAGGTGGAAAATGATCCACACAACCATAACCCTGGACACATTATTTTACCTGGGGATGAGATCGGGGACATTTTTCCTGGGAACAGCCCCCTAAAATCAGAGACTGTCCCTGGAAACTTGGGAAGTCTGTCCTCCCTAGAGTACAGAGCAAGCAAGTCAAAGGGAAACATTGAGAAAAAAGGAAAAAGAAGGATACGAGTGAATAAGAGAGAAAAGGAGCAGAGGTGAGGATGAAAAAAGAGGTCATCATCACAAGGAAGAGTAAGGGTCATCAGTAACCCTGGACACAACCTGGAGCAGACACACCCTTCCCTCTCCTCCTATTCCAGGTCAATCACATAAACACTGCTAAGATGGACTACTCTGCAGCTGTTTGGATTGGGGATGCCAAGCTGGAAAGTAATTAGGGACACATCAGAACACAAGAGGTCACCATCAAAAGTAAGGGTAAGGCGGCAAATGATCCACATCCTTACCTCTCCAATGAAATCTGCACAAACCAAGAGGGGAGGGACTGGGAAGACCATGTAATATCCACATACGAGGTGCGTCTAAAACGTTAGAAGAATGGTCCAATATCTCAAAGGTAACACAGGCCAGGTGTGCACACATGTACATAGCTATCCAGAGACACGTCAAGAAGCACCACCTAGCTTGGACTACACGTGACTAGAGTTGAGCGAACCTGAACTGTAAAGTTCGGGTTCGTACAGAACTTTGGGGTGTCCGTGACCCGAACATTTGAAAAAAACGTTTGGGTTCGAGTTCTGGGTTCGGGTATTTGATCAGGCATGTTGAATAGCTGCAGGGCAGCCAATCAACAAGTGTTTCACTGGTTTTCCCTAGAAGTCATCACAGCCATGCCTACTAATGGCATGGCTGTGATTGGCCAGTGCATCATGTGACCCAGCCTCTTTTGAGGCTGGAGTCACAGTGCTGCATGTCACATGCTCTCTGGGTAGTGTAGGGAGAGGATGCTGCCGGTGCTGTGAGGGACAGATTGCAGATAGATAGATAGGTAGAGATTACTACTACAACTGATTTTAGGGACAGATTGCAGATAGATAGATAGGTAGAGATTACTACTACTACTTTTAGGGACAGATTGCAGATCTCATCCTGCATTACAGAAAGATCTGACTGGACTAGGTAGAGTCTACTGCTTAGAAGGACAGATTATTGTTCTAAAATCATCTCCTAGTTCTATAGGGTCAGGTTCCTGCTGTTGCTGTAAGGGACAGATTATTGTTCTAAAAGCATTTTGCAGCCCTCTAGCACTTTCCAGGACTCTTTTACAGTCTTTTTTTGCCGAAAAGTTTGGGTCCCCATTGAATTCAATGGGGTTCGGGGTAAAGTTCGGGTCAAGTTCGGTACTGAACCAGGACTTTTTTCCAAAGTTCGGCTGAACCCACCGAACCCGAACATCCACGGGTTCGCTCAACTCTACACGTGACCATCAGGGTAAACCCACTGCAGGCAGTCGAATATAATTATAATAACAGAAAAACACATAAAAGTCTTTCAAGCAGCGCTACTAATCCCAACTCACTAATATATATATATATATATATATATATATATATATAAATGTCATAAAATGAATCCCTGACATAGAATTATATAAGTGGATATATAACACAGCCAATAAAAGTATACAAAAACATATAAAGTGCATGTGCAGTAAAAGTGCTCCGTTTATCATACAATCTCTCAATCAGTGAATAAATGTCCATATATGTGACATCTTCAGCCTGGAACTTCCTCCACCAGTGCCACCACGTGAACAGCATAAACACACTAAGGCTCACCAGAAATGGTTAGACAAACAGCTCATCGATATTGGAAATTGACAACCATCAGAGTCACCCGCTTCCTCCGTTCCCTCTTTAGGACCAATGGCTCATATAGGGAGCAAATACAAAGAAGCCTCTCATAGTGTAATAATTAAAACCTCCAATTTATTAAAATGAAAATGCGCTTACATGTAATCAATGAAATACAGTCATGGTTGCATAAAGTGCGTTATGTTACCAGTCCGTGCTCACCACTCCATCCACTCACTCAGCAGCGTCACCCCCGGCATCCACCTGCTCTGTCCATGACGTCGTATGGCCACGCTCTGACGTGTTTCGTCACTCCCGACTTGGTCACAAGGGCTGGCCATACGACGTACCAATCCCTCTTTACGCATCAGCTCCACAGCACCACCAGATGGTGCAAGGTGCACAACAAAGTGAATTGCCTCACCTAGTTGGCTCTAAGGACATAAAAGTCTGTTTGTGCATTTAACCTCTTAGTCACTCCAACAAATTTAATCATATAGGAATAGTGCATAATAACTATATTTGAAGTGCATGTACTAATCCGCTTTTTAAAACCACTATTAGAGCCGTGCTTAAATGAATTATGCATATAACAATCTTAATGTTACCACCAGCTGTCTCTTAAATACAACATTGTAAAATTGTTATTACATATAATCAAAGACATATATGCAGCAAAAATGGAATATATAATATATAATAGGAACATAATTAAAATTTAAATTATCATCCTAAATGAATGTTAAAGTCCACTCCTGGATATGTCGTGTGTTGAACCTTACACTCCACTGTGCCAAGATCACTTGATTGCACAGTACTACCAAGGTAATTGGCACTCTATATTTCTTCATCATTACTGACCTATACTAATGAAACATGGCATAGAATAAAATAAATTAAATAAAATATTGGCGCAAAGAGGAACGACTCCAAAATCACTCCTTAACCACTTCAGCCCCGGAAGGATTTCCCACTTTAGGACCAGAGCCATTTTTGTGATTCGGCGCTGCGTTGCTTTAACTGACAATTGCGCGGTCGTGCGACGTTGTACCCAAACAAAATTTGCGTCCTTTTTTTCCCGCAAACAGAGCTTTCTTTTGGTGGTATTTGATCATCGCTACGTCATTTCTGATCGCCGCTATAAACAAAAGAAGAGCGACAATTTTGCAAAAAAAACCAAATTTCTTACTTTTTGCTAAAATACAAATCCAAAAAAAATACAAAAAAAATTTTTTTTCACAGTTTTTGGCCGATTTATATTCTTCCTCATATTTGCAATAAAAAATCGCAATCTGCATTTATTGATTGGTTTGCGCAAAAGTGGCCACGTTTACGGATGATGAGAATTCATTTTTGGGGTTTTTATGTTTTTTTTCTATTAGTAATGGCGGCGATCTGCGATTTTTTAGCGGTACTGCGATATTGGGGCGGACATGTTGGGCCATTTTGACACTTTTTTGGGACCATTGACATTTATACAGCGATCAGTGCTATAAAAATGCACTGATTACTGTGTAAATGCCACTGGCAGTGAAGGGGTTAACCTGCAGGGGGCGCTCTAAGGGTTAACTGTGTTCCCTGGGCATGTTCTAACTGTGGGGGGACTGCCCTAGCAGGGGAAGGGAAGCGATCACAGCTTCCGTGTAGAGGAAGGCTGTGATCACAGCCCTTCCCCCTCTCACAGAACGGAGGTCCGTGTTTACTTACACAGACTTCCGTTCTTTCACTCCGGGGGGGGGGGGCATCGCGGGTAGCCGGAGGCAATCGACACCGCTGCACCCGCTCCCTGGCCCTCCACGAACACAGTGAGCGCGCGGGCGTGCCTCCGGCGGCTCGCGCGCTCACAGTGCGCAATCTCGCAGCCGCCGTCATATGTTGGCGATTTGCGATATCGCACCACTTTGTCGCGGTTGGCGGTCGGCAAGTGGTTAAAGGGATATCTCTAAAAAGTAGATACTTCCTAAAAAAAAATAATCTAAAAGCAAGTAATAATACAACATAGGGTCCCTTTTGGATAAACATCTAAAAACACCTTGCATTTATCAACATCCACTTGCGAGTTGTGCTCCTCAAGCATTGCTCCTCAAGCATTGCTCAATAAGCAATTTAAATCTAGTTCAATGTTTAAACCATTCGGATTGAGAGTCCTCAAAAGATAGATCCATCGGGTCTCTTTTCTAGATATCTCTCTAACTTTATTGACCCCTTTCCAATTACGGACTCATTTCTCAACTCCCCAAAACTGTAAGCTGGAGGGGTCCCTGTTATGAACTTCTCTATAATGGAGGGAGACACTGTGGAACCTGAATCCTTTTATAATATTACTAACATGTTCCCCTATTCGAACCCTTAGTGGGCGTTTAGTCCGCCCCACATACATCAACCCACACGGGCACGTAAGTACATATACAACGTATGTGGTCTCACAAGTGATAAACTGTTTAATACTATGTTTTTGATATGTCTTCTAATCAAGTATTGCAAGACACAAACCAAAGGCTTTAATAAACAGAAATTTGAGCAAATAGAACTTTGCACTCGCTCTCAGAAGTTGTTGTAGTCATTGCTCATCAGAGGCATGCATAGATATCACAATATTTTTCTTCTGTTGCGGCAACTTTCCCTCTCATAAATCGGTTTGTCCCCACTCCCCACAGCTTATGTTGTTCCACATCTCAAATGCAAATCTCAATGATCAGAATAACAAGCTCAGCTGACAAAACATTTTGATTACATTACAAGCACATCTATTAGTTATCCTCAACAACTTGATTAACAGAGGAAAAAAATGTCACTAAGCTCACAGAACTGACTTTCTAATTCCAAGAAGTGTGATATTTCTACCACAGAATGCGAGGATTAAGACAAATTTCATTTATCACTTCATTATTAGTTCCCTATCAACTGACAATTGAATTTCTTTCTTGAGACGCCAAGTAGTGTTGTCAGCGTATTAGAAAACTTAGTTCTGATATTGAAGGGAAAAACATTACCTAAGGGAGCAGGGCCATCTTTAATATCGATTGGACCCTGGGCAAACATTTTCTAGGGCCCTACTAAAGCCAATTATCAAGTATTTGTGGGCAGTGCAGGCTTGTGTAGGGTTGCCACCTCATCCCTTTAAAACGGAACACACATTAATTACACAGGTTCTCTGATTAAGGTGGTAATTAAACTCACTTGGCTGCCTTACCTGCATTCAAGTAGCCTCAGAACAACCTGTGTAATTCATATGTGTTTGGGTTTAAAGGGATGAGGTGGCAATCCTAGGCTCAAGGGGCAGCTGCTTTGGGCCCCACAACAATGACTGGGTCCGGGACAGCTGCTCCTTTTGCCCTGCCTTAAAGACGGCCCTGTAAGGGAGCAAAGTAGGCCAGGACTGGTAGCCCAGAAACCACAGATATAGCCGGATGGGCTAGTCAAAGTGAGCATAATCAGGGCCAGATTTGCACTAAGAGTTAGACTACCTAGTAAAGAGAACCTAACTAGGAAAGAGAAGAGCACTACTAAAACTGGCTATACACTAGTAGATTTTCAAACAAAAGTTCATTTGAAAATTCTCAGTACATTTGATGACGTGAGGCATGTGACAAATGTCATTCGAAAGTACTTAAGAATTTCACTTTTAACATTCGATCTTGGAATGAATGGACTTTTGAAAAAAAAAAAAAATTTAGGTCAAGCGTACAGCCATGGGCAAAAGTTTTGAGAATGATACAAATATGAATTTTCACAAAGTCTGCTGCTTTAGTGTTTTTAGATTTTTTTGGTAGATGTTACTATGGTATACAGGAATATAATTGCAAGCATTTCGTAAGTGTCAAAGGATTTTATTAACAATTACATGAAGTTTGTGCATAGAGTCATTATTTACAGAACTGACCCTTCTTTTTCAAGACCTCTGCAATTCACCCTGGCATGCTGTCAATCAACTTCTGGACCACATCCTGACTGATGGCAGCCCATTCTTGCAAAATCAGTGCTTGGAGTTAGTCATAATTTGTGTCTGTGTGTGTGTGTGTGGGGGGGGGGGGGTTGTCACCCACCTCTAGAGGATCAACCATAAGTTCTCAATGGGATTAAGGTCTTGGGAGTTTCCTAGCCATGGACCCAAAATTTTGAGGTTTTGTTCCCCAAGCCACTTATGGCAAGGTGCTCCATCCATCATGCTGGAAAAAGCATTGATCCTCACCAAACTGTTCTTGGATGGTTGGGAGAAGTTGCTCTTGGAGGATGTTTTTGTATTCTTTATTCAAGGCTGTGTTGTTAGGCAAAATTGTGAGTGAGTCCACTCCCTCGGCTGAGAAGCAACCTCACCTTTTCTTCTCCAGACAAGGATTTTTCCAGATGCCCCAAACCATCAGAAAGGGGATTTATCAGAAAAAAATACTTTACCCCAGTCCTCGGTAGTCCAATCCATCTACCTTTTGCAGAATATCAGTCTGTCCCTGCTGTTTTTTTCTGGAGAGAAGTGGCATCTTTGCTGCCCTTCTTGACACCAGGCCATCCTCCAAAAGTCTTTGCCTCACCGTGCTTGTAGATGTGCTCACACCTTCCTGCTGCCATTCCTGAGCAAGCTGTGCACTGGTGGTGCCCCAATCCCGCAGCTGAATCAGCTGTAGAAGATGGTTCTTGTGCTTGCTAGACTTTCTTGGACGCCCTTAAGCCTTCTTTACAAATGCAGTTGGGATTAAGTTCATTGTTATGGCAAATTATGAAGTTATGTATTTCAATTCATCTGGTCACTCTTCATAACATTCTGGAGTATATGCAAACTGCCATCATAAAAAGTGAGGCAGCAGACTTTTTGAAAATTCGATATTCGGTTGACCCCTAGTAGATACAATATGGTTTGTGTGTGTTGCCATCCCAGGACAGGAAGGGTATTACTGGAAGGATCACCACGTGAAAATCAAGGAAAAGAACATAAAAAAAAGAAATACATTCACTCATCTAAGATACAATATTATAATTTTATATTCATGTTTGGTTCTCACTAGCCTGTGTAGTAAAATGTTTTTTCAGAGTGTAAAGCTGGCCATACAATGTACAATCTGATTGTACAATCTCCCTATGTAATATGAGGACAAACCTCAGGCAACAACAGGGAGACTGGCAGCAAGAGCAGCAAGACAGATAAGTAAGACCCCTTTCACACTGAGGCAGTTTTCAGGCATTATAGCACCTGTAAAGCGCCTCCATTCATTGCAATGGGTGCTTTCACACTGGGGCGGTGCGTTTGCGGAACTGTATGTAGAAAAATTCCTGTAAGCAGCATCTTTGGGGTAGGTTTAGAGCGATATAAATAGCGTTCCAAAAACGCCCCTGTCCATTGAAATTAATGGGCAGCACTTCCAAAGCGCTTTGAAACCGCCGCAAAAAAAAAGGGTCTTTATTCATTTTTTTTAAGGTCACACTGTCAAGCGACCTTAAAAAAAAATGGCCCGCTAGTGCCTGAAAAACGCTGCATAAGCGACAGCGCTTTAGAGCTGTTTTAGCACCGCTTCAGTGTGAAAGAGGTCTAATACAAGTTTATTTGAAACCGCAAGGGACTTTATTTAACCTCCCTGGCGGTATGATTATGTCAGATTTTTGGGTCTCAAAGCGGTACATTGTTTTGCATAGAAATTTGGCGTTTTATATTGTAGGCCTGTAATTCTTAGGAATAACTCACTTAAATCTGTCCAAACAAGAGTCTAGTAGACATCCCGGGTATGATAAAGTCTGAAACACGAAATCATAAATTATAATATAATAAATAACTACAAATAATTATCAAAAGTAATAACGTAATAGTAATAAAATGTATTCAAGAATGTAATCAAATCAAAAACACCAATTTCCCCACAAATCAGTATAACTCAATTCTGCAAGTGATTCTTATTTACTATCGGGGGTTTTCTAGTTGGTCAAAAACCATTTTTTGATGTAATGGGACGCTTTTTGGTTGCCATGGACATTCTCAAGTTTCCAGGCAGAAAGAATGGCATATATAATATAAAAGTGCATGCAGGGCACTGGACAAAGCACCAGGGACAAAAGGGATGTGAAATGATTTGATAAAGTAATGTAATCTTACAGATTACAGTGTACTGCATGTTTGCTGTGTGTTTCACTTTTTGAATTTGCCGCTGGGCTCCGCCCCCGTGCGACGATTGCAGGGAACGGAGCCCGGCACACAGAGGCATTGGGTGGAAGACACAGCCTGCAGACACAGTGGGGGGACATTGCTGGATCCAGGGGACAAGGTGAGTAACCCAGCCTTGGATCCAGCGATGCAATCCCGAGTGTGGCTCGGGGTTACCGCTCTTGGAACAGAAAATTCACCCCGAGCCACACCCGGGAATACCGCCAGGGGGGTTAATGACAATACACAGCAGTCTCCCTTTACCATCTCTCTATACGTAGGTCATTATATAAGTACTGGTAACCTAACGAGTACAATTATAAAAGGTGGCCAATGGAATGCAAAGGAGCATAAAAAGGGGTAAAAGAAAGTCTATTAAAATGTAACATAATAAATGACTGTGCTGTACATACAATGTCCCAATGGTGAACCTAAGAATTCTGCAACAGCCAAATAAACATTAAGGCCTCATACACATGGACGTTTTTTTACCGCCGCATTTTTGAGCGTTTTTTGCAGCTCTCCATGTTATTTAATGGCCCCATACAAATGCTGACGTTTTTGAGCTGTAGATAGCATCGGCGTTTGTGAGCTGAAAGCAGAACTCACGGCCAGCGCGCTCTGAAGCTGCATCGTTAGAGCGTTTTTGAGGCTGAGCCAGCAAAACACTCACTAACACACATTAACGCCATAGCGACATTAACCGGCGTTTTTAGCACCGGTGCTTTCAGGTTCAAAAATAGCAGATGAATTTTTTTTTAAACAAAACGCGATGCAGTGATGACGCTCACTAACACACATTAACGCCGTAGCGACATTAACCGGTGTTTGTAGCGCCGGCACTTTCAGGTTCAAAAGTAGCAGATGAATGTTTTTTTAAACAAAACGCAGCGCTGACGCACACTAACGCCGACGCAAAACCCAGACGAAATTGCGTTTTTGATGCCGATTTTTTCCTGATGTCGGTCCCGACATTTTGTTAATACGCCCATGTGTATGAGGTCTTGAAAGTAAATTTATCATTGACAGCGTGTACCTTCATTTGTGTATCTTCATAAAACATTTCTAGAAATGTTCCTAAGATTCCAAATGTGACAAGCAGACACATAAATCTACAATTTGAAGCCATGCCAGTATCTGGGAGCAGGCAAATGAATTCCAACAAATGTCTGCCATCTGGGTAGAGCTCTGGTGGTGTGGTGTAGACAATGCTCTGGAGTCGGCTAAATGAAACAGACTTTGATTCCGAGATACAGCTGTGGACGTCAATGTCCTTCATCAGAAAACCTGGCTGGAATGTGAATCATTCACCATTTCTACAGAAACAACTGACAATTAAGCCACACGAAGCCCTTCAAAAAATATCAATGTACTTCTGTCCAGTGTCTCAGTACTAATACGTTTATGGTACAAAGATCCTTTCCTCTTTCATTCCTATGAATCTGAGGCACACTGTATTCTGCTACCTTTCTTTGGTGAAAATAACCCAAATCAGTGTTTATTATTTAGTCTGTAGGAAAGTTATAGAGAACCAGACCATCATTTCACAAGATTCACGTATCATAATTTCACCAATTAGTTAAAAGTCTGAGATATTGAAAGGATGTCTGATTTATTATTTGTGACTAAACCCAATAAAAGTGGTTTCTTTCCATCGTCTTATGTCACACGGAGTCTAAGTATCCTTACTTTCTCCTTTCCTAGAAACATGGTATTTGCATAATCATGACTCTGTGACCTGTCTTCATGT
>BLSH010473573.1:2620365-2632695 GCA_018402905.1 Glandirana rugosa | reverse complement strand
AGTAAACCACCTCCCCCCTAATACCACAACTCAACAAAAAGACCCCAACCGAACCGGGGAATCAAGGTCACTACCCCATCATTGGGTACGTAAATTGTCAAGTTTTTGGTCAACGTAAAGACCGTGCACGGCTTTTACATTGTGAGGGTAACCAACACGAGATTTGGTTTGACATTTTTTGGTAGGTTACCGACCACAGTATCGACTAGTGTACACGTCATAGTACCGTCAACATCTAATTTGTCTCCGGTTCTACCGTCGAAGTAACCGACTTTTACTATTCTCCCAAATGATGGTGAAATATGGCAAATTTTTTTAAGTTGTAATTTTTGTCACTTTTTTTGGAAAATGAAGAAATAAAGTTGGGAGCATGAAATTGTCCAAAATGTTTTGGTATGCTGACGCCTTAAAGTGGTAGTAAACCCTCTTATCATTTTCAGCCAATGAAGCTGCCATCTTGGCCTCTGTTTAATCTACAACTGCCATGATACTGCACATGTGATCAGCTATGACACCAGCCATTGGATGGTTTTTTACAGTTTGGTTTAGAGCACAACCAATGGGAGTGTTACATTTTCGGCACGTGCCAGAAATGCAACTGGTTTTTGAACTGTTAAATGCATGGGTTACTACCCCATCACTGGAACTAAGGGGCCAAGCCAACCCCAGAAAAACAACTCAACACCATAATCCCCCCTCCACCAAATGATTTGGAATCAGTGTACAAAGCAATGTCCATAAAGACATGGATGAGTGAGTTTGGGGTGGAGGAACTTGACTTGTCTGCACAGAGTCCTGGCCTCAACCTGATAGAACACCTTTGAGACAGATTAAAGGGGAAACTGCGAGCCAGGCCTTCTCATCCAATATCAGTGCCTGACTTCACAAATGTTCTTCTGGAAGAATGGTCAAATATTCCCATAGACACACTCTTAAACCTTGTGGACAGCCTTCCCAGAAGAGTTGAAGGTGTTATAGCTGCAAAGGTTGGGCCAACTCAATATTGAACCTTACAAACTAAGACTGGGATGCCATCAAAGTCCATGTGTGTAAAAGCAGGTGTCACAATAATTTTGACAATATAGTGTATGTGGAAACAGAAAGGAAACCAGGGGCTCCACATAGTGTGAAAACTGACTAATTTTACTAAAGCCACCAAAATTGCACTACAAGCAGTGTAAACAAAGCAGTGATGTAAAAAAACACAAGATCAGGGGTCACTTCCAGTGAACATGATGTCACAACAGGCTCCACCGATGCATTTCGCCATAGCGCAGCACATTAGTTGTTTGCATTGTTCACTGTGTTAAATATTTCATGGCCTGCTAGCGGCTCAAATTTCCGTATATTTGATTTAAACTAGCACGGTTACTAATTGGAGAGTTATCTTTGTACATATTACATCTACAGTTGTGCTCATAATTTTACATACCCTGGCAGAATTTATGATTTCTTGGCCATTTTTCAGAGAATATGAATGATAACACAAAAACATTTCTTTCACTCATGGTTAGTGTTTGGCTGAAGCCACTTATTATCAATCAACTGTATTTACTCTTTTTAAATCACAATGACAACAGAAACTACCCAAATGACTCTGATCAAAAGTTTACATACCCAAGTTCTTAATACCGTGTGCTGCCCCCTTTAACATCAATAACAGCTTGAAGTCTTTTGTGGTATTTGTGGATGAGGCTTTATCTTCTCAGATGGTAAAGCTATCCATTCATCTTGGCAAAAAGCCTCCAGTTCCTGGAAATTCTTGGGCTGTCTTGCATGAAATGCACGTTTGAGATCTCCCCAGAGTGGCTCAATGATATTGAGGTCAGGAGACTAAGATAGCCACTCCAGAACCTTCACTTTATTCTGCTGTAGCCAATGACAGTTAGACTTGGCCTTGTGTTTTGGATCATTGTCCTGTTGGAAAGTCCAAGTACGTCCCATGCGCAGCTTCCTGGCTGATGAATGCAAATGTTCCTCCAGTATTTTTTATAACATACTGCATTCATCTTGTCATCAATTTTGAACAAATTTCCTGTGTCTTTGTAGCTCCCACATCCCCAAAACACCAGAGATCCACCTCCGTGTGTCACAGGCCTTGTTGACTCCTCTCTAAATGTAGCATTTCTGGTTGTGGCCAAAAAGCTCAATTTTGGTCTCATCACTCCAAATAATTTTGTGCCAGAAGGTTTGAGGCTTGTCTCTGTGCTGTTTGGTGTATTGTAAGCAGGATACTTTGTGGCATTTGCGTAGTAATGGCTTTCATCTGGCGACTCAACCATGCAGCCCATCTTTCTTCAAGTGCTTTCTTATTGTGCATCTTGAAACAGCCACACCACATGTTTTCAGAGAGTCCTGAAGTTATTTGTAGGTTTTTCTTTGCAGCCCGAACAATTTTCCTGGCAGTTGTAGCTGAAATTTTAGTTGGTCTATCCGACCGTGGTTTGGTTTCAACAGAACCCCTCATTTTCCACTTCTTGATTAGAGTTTGAACACGGCATTCTCAATTACTTGGATATCTTTTTATATCCAATTTTAAGAGGAAGATCCCGCGCTCAGGGAGAAACGTATGTGTTGTAGGTGAATATGGACTGCTGCCCTCCAGTAGCTCTCCTCCAAAGAGGAAAGTAATGAGTATAAATGAGTTTTGTCAGGAGATGGCGCTGTCACAAATATGTGATTATCAAACCCATGTGTAGTGATTGCAAAAGATAGATGTGCAGTTTCTTAAAAACAATATGTGGTCAATTATTTTAAAGTGCATATAGTGCTTCAATAATAAACTTGTGAATATTAATCAATAAAAACATAAGTGTCCGTAAAAAGTCAGTAAAATTGGTGTTTCTTTAGGACACCGCTCCCACCACTCCAGAAATACAATAGACCTCCTGACGATGTCTATATATTCCCTCTGTGGTATATTTGGGAGTGTTGCCAAGAGGTTTATTGAAATATGAATTTTCCTGAATGTCCGTAAAAGTCCGTAAAAACACACTTAGACCCTGCTATGAGTATCTGCAATAATTAGCGTCATAGGATATTCGTAGTTAAACTGGTGAGTATTAGGAATATCCGGTTCACATCAAGTCAATACAATTTCAGTAAATTGGTGACATTCCGTGCATAAATGTTTTCTTCCTGTGATGGATAAAGGGTGACTTCACTGGTGCTCCCCGCCTGTGCCCTCACTTACCAGATTTTTCTTACCCCTACAGGAGTGATGCGCCTTTGGTAAATGGGGTCTTTGCTGTGTTTGTGCTCCCGGTATCCTGTTGTGGCTTTTTCCTTAGGTTGGCTCCAACGCTCCAGGGTGCTTGGGCTCCGTTCGGCTCCGGATGGTCCCGATCCTTCCTTGTGTTCCTGTCCCCCTCCAGGTGAACCCGGGTGTGGGTATGGGAAAAAAAACAAAGGATCCACGATAGTGTAGTATGTTTTAAAATTATTGTCCAAGTTTATTTGAAAAAAGTGTTTTAAAACCAGGTGATTTAAAACAAAGATTCGTAGAAACATCCAGGTTGCAAACAGTGCTAGAGACCTGCGGGCTCTACCCACTTGAGGAAGGTAAGATCTCTTTTCCTTTCCCGTCTCTCTGTTCCTGCACAAGGAATCAGCTTGCCGCCTGTGTGTGAGAAGGTTTGCGTTGTGTGGCCACGGCTGACGCGTTTCGTCATAGCCTCAGATGACAGCAGAGTGATGAAACGCGTCAGACGTGGCCACACAACGCAAACCTTCTCACACATGCACGGAATGTCACCAATTTACTGAAATTGTATTGACTTGATATGAACCGGAAATATTCCTAATACTCACCAGTTTAAATACGAATATCCTATGACGCTAATTATTGCAGATACTCATAACAGGGTCTAAGTGTGTTTTTACGGACTTTTACGGACATTCAGGAAAATTCATATTTCAATAAACCTCTTGGCAACACTCCCAAATATACCCCAAAGGGAATATATAGACATCGTCAGGAGGTCTATTGTATTTCTGGAGTGGTGGGAGCGGTGTCCTAAAGAAACACCAATTTTATGGACTTTTTACGGACACTTATGTTTTTATTGATTAATATTCACAAGTTTATTATTGAAGCACTATATGCACTTTAAAATAATTGACCACATATTGTTTTTAAGAAACTGCACTTCTATCTTTTGCAATCACTACACATGGGTTTGATAATCACATATTTGTGACAGCGCCATCTCCTGACAAAACTCATTTATAATCTTTTTATATCCCTTTCCTGTTTTATACAGTTCAACTACCTTTTCCCACAGATCCTTTGACAATTCTTTTGCTTTCCCTATGACTCAGAATACCAGAAATGTCAGTGCAGCACAGGATGAAAGATGCAAGGGTCTGTAAGGAGTCCAGAAACTCACTGACCTTGAGGATGGTTACCTTTAATAGCCATACAAACCCCTTTGTGTCAACTTGTGTGCGTGTTGTCAGGCCCAAAATCACCAGGGTATGTAAACTTTTTATCAGGGTCATTTGGGTAGTTTCTGTTGTCATTATGATATAAATAGATAAACACGGTTGATTGATAATAAATGGCTTCAGGCAAAAACTAATCGAGATTGAAATAAATGTTTTTGTGTTCTCATTCATATTCTCTGAAAAATGGCTAAGAAATCATAAACTCTGCCAGGGTATGCAAACCTATGAGCACAACTGTATATTTATATTATATTTTGTTTTAGCCCTAATGAATATCTATAAATGCAAACTAATAAATCAGTTTGGATTATTTTTACCATATGATCTGGTGCTCCTTCTATTGGGGATTGGTGTCAGTGTCAAATTTGTAGCACTAAAGAATCCTTAAGTTCCATTTCAAACAGATCTGGACTCTATGTTTGCAAAAAATCCTATGACATTCGATGTTGATGTATGAGGAGTACCAAAAATAATCTGATGTGCCGTATTAGACTTTTCAAGAGTCTACAGTATGTAGCAGTATGTGGAAGAGCTGCTAGGAGAAGCTGGCAGTACATTTCTATGTGTGAGCCTTTCATGGCAGTTTGACATCTATGAGTTGTGCGGAAAGCATACAGTAGTTCCCAGACACTGGAAAGCACCGGGTATATATCAAGAGGAGGAGTAGCTGCAAAAGCAACTGGTGCATCGTGTGATGATCTGTTACAGAAGATTTAACAATTCATTGACTGCAGTAAATCTGCTGAATCGCAGAAAGACTTTCCTCGCCACTTTGCTCAGTTCAGCTGTTTTTCTTTCATACTCTGAATGTCTCTATTTGTTATTGCCAATGGGGATAAACCAGCCCCTGTGTTTGTTGTCCATATTGTCCATATGAACACATTGCTGTTGTTCATTGCATTGTTTATTAATGTACATTTGTACAACCATAGGCAAAAACTAAAAATCTGCATCTTATACATACATTTGGGGGTTGGTTTATAAAGAATTCATATTAATTTATCCAGTGAAAGTGCGTGTACATTTGTTTTATGTGAATGTGGAATCAAAATCCTGTGCTGTTCAAAAAAATATATATTTTAAATGGAATATACCACATTTGACCAATGGATGGCGCTAAGTATCATAAGAATTTCCTATAACGCTGAGCTCCATCTAGTGGTCACATGCATGTAAAATCAATTATTTACATTCATACAACACAGGAAATACAGTATCTCACAAAAGTGAGTAAACCCCTCACAGTATGAGAGGGTGAGAGCGATAACGCCAAATTGAACACACCTGCTCCCCATTAACACCTGAGACCTTGTAACACTAACGAGTCACATGACACCAGGGGAGGGAAAATGGCTAATTGGGCCCAATTTGGACATTTTCACTTAGGGGTGTACTCACTTTTGTTGCCAGCGGTTTAGACATTAATGGCTGTGTGTTTTATTTTGAGGGGACAACAAATTTACACTGTTATACAAGCTGTACACTCACTACGTTACATTGTAGCAAAGTGTCATTTCTTCTGTGTTGTCACATGAAAAGATATAATAAAATATTTACAAAAAGTGCACATGCACTTTCACTGGGCAAATGGCTGTGCAAATTCTTTATAAACCAACCCTATAATTTAATTAAATTCATTCAATCAATTTTTAATTACATATTACCTTACTAATTATGTTATAACTACCTGGTGATCCTGCCAATAAATGGATCTTCACTAAGCATCCTGTAGTGAAATCATTGCAGTGTGATCAACCTGTGTAGCCCGAAAGGAAGTGATGGGAAAGCTCCCCATTAGGGGTAATGGAGTTGATTTACTAAAACTAGAAAGTGCAAAACCTGGTGCAGCTGTGCATGTTAGCAGGGCCGGGTCAAAGGGTGGGCAGGAAGGGCGGCTGCCCTGGGCACTATGATATCATGTAAGGGGGGTGGCACCACAAGCATATGGGGGGGGGGATTTCTGTTGGAAGGAGGAATGTGCGGGGCCACAGGGGGTAAGTATTGTTCTAGTTGGAGGAAATTTGGGGTAAAGTGCTAAGGAATGGGGGGGTGCGATATGTGCTAGGAGGGGGGATTTGGGGGGAATTTGTGCTGGGAGGGGTACTAGGAGGAGACATTTTGGGGATGGAGGATTTGTACTAGGAGGAATCTTTTTTTTTTTTTTTTTAGGGTGGGGGCATTTGGGGGATGGGGGCAAAGATTTGTCCTGAGATGGGGGGGATTTCACCAGGGGGGTGGATTTGTACAGGGATGAGAGGGAATTTATGCTTAGGTTATAAGCTTGCAGATTAGTGCTCATTTTCTTTTTGTGGGGGGGGGGGGTATTTTTGCTGACACTTAATGCTCATACGTGTTGGGGGGCGTAGTTTGGCTTATTTGCCCTGGGCTCTAGATAACCTTATCCCGGCACTGCATGGTAGCCAATCAGCTTCTAACTTTACCTTGTTCAATTACGCTTCAGCAATAAAACCTGGAAGTAAGACAGCGGCAAAGTGGTTTAATATCGCAAACCGCCATTACCTGGCGGCGGCTGCGAGATCGCGGATCGTGAGCGCACATGCTGCCAGAGAGCGGGTAGGGTGGACTCGATGTCCGCCGGCTACCAACCATTGCTCCCCTGCAGTGACAGAATGGAGGTCCATGTATGTAAACACATGTATCTCCGTTCTGACAGGGGAAAGCAATGTGATCGGAACCGTGATCACTCTCCTCCCCCTCTCAGCCCAACCCCCATACAGCTAGTAACGCACACAGGGAACACAGTTAACTCTTAGAGCTCCCCCCTGCAGGTTAACCCCTTCCCTGCCAGTAACATTTACACAGTAATTAGTGCATTTTCATAGCACTGATCGCTGTATAAATGCCAATGGTCCCAAAAAAGTGTCAAAATGGTCTGACATGTCCGCTGCAATATTGTAGTGCTGCTAAAAATCGCAGATCGTCGCCATTACTAGTAAAAAATAATAAAAAATAAAATCCCCATAAATTAATTCTCAGTATTCGTAAACGCGGCAACTTTTGCGCAAACCAGTCAATGTACGCCAATTGTGATTTTTTTACCAAAAATATGAGGAAGAATATAAATCAGCCAAAAGCAATGAAAAAAATAGTGTTTTTATATATATATTTTTTGGACACGTATTTTAGTAAGAAATATAGTTTTTTTTTTTTCAAAATTGTTGCTCATTTTTTTTGTTTATGGCGGTGATGAGAAACGACGCAGAGGTGATTAAATACCACCAAAAGAAAGTTTTTTTTTGTGGGAAAAAATGGACACAAATTTTGTTTGGGTACAACGTCACACGACCGCGCAATTGTCAGATAAAGTCCTAAAGGGGGAAATCCTTCCAGGGGTGAAGTGGTTAATATCTGCTTAAGAAAATACCAAACAAAATGTTCCCAGTGTCCAGCAACGTCCTCTCTCTAGCACGTGTCAGCCTCATCCTTCCATGTACACGGGAACAAAAAAAGAAGGTTATACATCACCAAATTACATGGCAATAGGCTGCACTCCCCCAGAAATAGTATGAAAAGTCTAATGAATCTTTTTCACACAAATGGGTCATATAAAACTCTAAAATGAGTATTGCTGCATTCACACTTGTGGTGCCATTCATTATAAATGGCATCACAAATACAGCAAGCAGACATGTTTTTTGTATTTTTCACACAACAAAAACACTAAACACTAAAATGCACGGTTAACCATTTGATTCCCAGAACATTTACCCCCCTTCATGACCAGGCTGTTTGTTGCAATACGGCATTGCATTAGTTTAACTGACAATTGCACAGTCATGCGACATTGTACCCAAATAAGACTCCTTTTTCCCCCCAAATAGAACTTTCTTTTGGTGGTATTTGATCACCTCTGCATTTTATTTATTACGCTATAAACAAAAAAAGAGCAACAATTTTGAAAAAAAAACAATATTTTTTACTTTCTGCTTTAAAAAATTTCCAATAAAAAAAAGTAAAAAAAAACAAATTTCTTCATAAATTTAGGTATTCTGATACATGTTTTTGGTAAAAAAAAAGCTCCAATAAAAGTACCGTATATTGATTAATTTCCGCAAAAGTTATAGCGTCTACAAACTAGGGGATAGCTAGATGGAATTTATTTTAATTTTCTTTTTTTTTACTAGTAATGGCAGAGATCAGCGATTTTTAGCGGCACTGCAACATTCCAGAAGACAAATCTGACACTTTTTGGGGACCAGGGACAACAATACAGTGATTAGTCGGAAAAAAATGCACTGTCACTGTGCTTATGACACTGGCTGGGAAGGGGTTAAAATCAGGGGTGATCAAAGGGTTAACTGTGTTCCCTGGGAGTGCTTGCTAACTGTCTGGGGGATATGCTTTGACTGGGGGAAGACTGAGATCCGTGTTTCTGCTTAGTATGTCTACATTACGTTCAGGAAAGATCAGCAGGTCCCGGCGGACATTGGATCCGCCAGACCCACTGATTGGCTCCCGCTGTGTCCAATCGCAGCAGAAGCGGGTCTTTCCACAAGAGCTATAGCGTCTACAAACAATGGGATAGTTTTATTTATTTTTATTTTACTTTTTTACTAGTAAGGGCAGCGACTTATATTGGGACTGCAATATTGCGGTGGGTATTCTGACACTAACTGACACTTTTTGGGAACCAGTGACACTAATACAGGGATCGGTGCTAAAAAATATGCACTGTCACTGTGAGAATGACACTGGCAGGGAAGGGGTTAACTTCAGGGGTGATCAAAGGTTAATCTGTGTGCCTAGTCAGTGTTTTTCTTTTTTCCTTTTTGTTTTCGTAAGCCAGTCCTCATTGTACCCGCTCAGGTGTGGTGCTTAGGGCAAGAGTGCCATGCTGTGCCTGAGGTGTATGATGGGGGTCCTTATTGTACATGTGTCGTGTGGTGGGGGTCCTTATTGTACATGTGTCGTGTGGTGGGGGTCCTTATTGTACATGTGCCGTGTGGTGGGGGTCCTTATTGTACATGTGTCGTGTGGTGGGGGTCCTTATTGTACATGTGCCGTGTGGTGGGGGTCCTTATCATGGCTCGGGTGTCATGTGCAAGGAATTGTGGGGCATGCAGTCCCAATCAATATCATACCACTATCACAGTGCACATGTCCTGGTCAGAAGGTGGGGAGACAGGCAATGGAGTCTCCCCAGTTGGACATAGCCAGTGTGTTGTCTAGATTATGATGAAGCAAATTTAATTTTGTGAAACGCGTCAATCTTTTGCCTGCCTGCATGTTCGTCTGCCGTATGTTTTCTATGGACATTTTGGATTTATTTATTTACTGTCTGTGCATTTATTTTCAATAAATACCTGGATTTTTTACTGTACACCTGGAGTGCTGTCAACTCTTCCTATTTCTCTAGCCAGTGTTTTACTACAGCTTGTGAAGTTCTATTACTAGGGGAAAAGATGGAATGTATTCTCTGCTTTGCAGGGACACAAATTTCATCCCTTTCCTTCTTCCAGAAGCACGATCTACCTTGCTTACGCCGTTCTGCCTCTCTGCCTAACGATCAGTGGGTGCCGGAGGACATCAGGAACTGTGCACCCGCCAATCGGCTTCTGCTGTGCATAATTGCAGCGTAAGCGAACCGCTGGGGGCATACATGTGCGCCCCCTACCCAGAAGTGTTAGATCATGTATATATATATATATATGTCATCTGGCGCACAGGTGCCGCCCTGTAACAGTAAAACTGCCATAGGGCAGACCTGAACTGGTTAAAAAAATGCACAAAGCTTAAACCTCAAAAATATTCTTTGCCGTGTAGTTCAGTCTATTGAAATGACTGGACTGCCATATGCATGCAGTGCTACTACTACTCACGTGCATGGTGTGCGCACGACCTGACAGCTTCAGTGGAGTAGCTAAGCTTCCAGGAAAACTTTAGTAGATCGTTAATTCTTCTTACAGCCTGGAGTTGCTCTTTAGCTTTAAGCAAAATCTACCTTTCTTGAAATTCCGGCAACCAAAGGACTTGTTATTAAGCTCTTAACTCATATTTATCACCATTCGGCAGACAAAAAGAGCACCGCTTCAGGGAGCCATCCCTCCGCCGTCTGGAAAATGTCACCAGCTCACCTGTGTGTGCCGGCCCTTGTTCCTTTCAGCTCACTCTTCCCCTTTAATGGCCCGGCCTATTGTGGATGCAGTTTCTGCCGTAACCTTAAACTACGTGCTTCTGATTTATCAAACTACCTTAAAATGTCACGGCTTGCTAATGCACTGTTATATAATAGGATTTGGAGTTGTAGTCTCAATGGAGAGCTTTTTACCCCCACTTGATAAATCTAGGACATAGCATGCTGTGAATCTGTGTTGCATAAAAATACCTTTCATCCTGTTCTGCCGAGTGTGTTTTATATTTGTAGTGCTTTGTACACCGGATCGGTTTAATAATTTTATTACACTGTATCGGTGTCCTGTACTAGAGGGAATACTGCTATAAAACAACTAGAACACTACTACCTGCTGGAAGCCCTGTTCACTTCCAGATGATTTCTATTAGTTGTTTTAAATATAAGTGCGAAATATCAAGAAGGATGAATGTTTTTCCTTTAAAGTAATAATTTGATTTAGTAGTGATAATGTCGGCAATCATTGTGGTTCTAATTGTGGCACTAATTGATATTCTTATCCTCCAAAAATAATCCTTACACATTCCCCTTCTTAACCACTTCAGCCCCGGAAGGATTTCACACTTTAGGACCAGAGCACTTTTTGCGAATCGGCACTGCGTCGCTTTAACTGACAATTGCGCGGTCGTGCGACGTTGTACACAAACAAAATGTGCGTCCTTTTTCCCCCACAAATAGAGCTTTCTTTTGGTGGTATTTGATCCCCTCTGTGTCATTTCTGATCACCGCTATAAATAAAAAAAGCGTAAATTTTGCAAAAAAAATTTAGTTTTTCTTACTTTTTGCTAAAATACAAATCCAGAAAAGAATATAAATCAACATTTTTTTTTCATCGGTTTTGGCCAATTTATATTCTTCCTCATATTTTTGGTTAAAAAAAAAATCGCAATTGGCATTTATTGATTGGTTTGCGCAAAAGTTGCCGCATTTACGGATGATGAGAATTCATTTCTGGGGTTTTTCTATATATATTTTTTTTTTACTAGTAATGGCGGTAATCTGCGATTTTTAGCAGTACTGCGATATTGCTGCGGGCATGTCGGACCATTTTGGCACTTTTTTGGGACCATTGGCATTTATACAGCTATAAAAATGCACTGATTACTGTGTAAATGTCATTGGCAATGAAGGGGTAAACCTGGAGGGGCGCTCTAAGGGTTAACTGTGTTCGCTAGGCGTGTTCTAACTGTATTGGGGCTGGGCTGGCAGGTGGAGGGGAGTGATCACAGCTTCTATATCAGTGGCGGCTGGTGAAGTTTTTGGATGGGGGGGCGCCAGGCCCCGCCCTTCACTGTGACCCCTCCTACTTTTAATAAGCCCCGCCCCTTATAGAATCCACCCACTCCGTCCCCTGTATTCCACATATTGTGTCAGGGGTATACAGCTCAGCATCACAGGGCACAGTATACAGCTCAGCATCACAGGACTCCGTATACAGCTCAGCATCATAGGACACAGTATACAGCTCAGCATCACAGGACACAGTATACAGCTCAGCATCACAGGACACAGTATACAGCTCAGCATCATAGGACACAGTATACAGCTCAGCATCACAGGACGCAGTATACAGCTCAGCATCACAGGACACAGTATACAGCTCAGCATCACAGGATACAGTATACAGCTCAGCATCACAGGACACAGTATACAGCTCAGCATCACAGGACACAGTATACAGCCTCGACATATGACACAGGACACTACGACTCGACATATGACACAGGACACTA
>BLSH010473573.1:2606784-2618666 GCA_018402905.1 Glandirana rugosa | reverse complement strand
CCCCCGGCCCCTCGCCCACCCCACCTGAGCTAGCGGCGTCCGATGGACGCTACGGGGGGGAGTCACTTTCTTGCCTACTGGCACATTCATTTGTGTCTAGAGGCAAGACTGCCCGCCACTAGTGTCCGAAGGACATATATCTTATGTACCGGCGCCACCTGTAGGTGGGCGGAGTTGACTTTTTTTTTTTTTTTTCGTCTTTTGCCGGCGGGGAGGCGGCGCCCCAGCGCCCCTCCCACACCAGCCGCCACTGTTCTATATACAGGAAGCCTGTGATCACCGCCCGTCAGAACGGAGATCTGTGTTTACTTACACGGTCATCCGTTCTTTCACTGAGGGGGGGCATCGCAGGTAGCCTGCGGCGATCGAGTCCACCCCACCCGCTCCCCGGCCCCCCTCCTGCTAGTTATCGTGGCCACCGTCCTGTGACGGCGGTTCACGATAATGAGCCATCTTGCCACCGACACAGTCGGCATGTGGTTAATGGCCCTGTAATCTATTTTTCATGAAATTATTATTATAATACAGGATTTATATAGCGCTAACAGTTTACGCAGTGCTTTACAATGTAAAAGGGAGACAATACAGTTACAATACAATAATCAAGACGGACGGTCCTGCTCAGAAGAGCTTACAGTCTAATAGGGTGGGGTAGGTAGTACAAAAGGTTCTAACTGTGGGGGATGAGTTGATGGAAGAGGTAAAAGATTAGTTGGAGGTGTGATAGGATTCCCTGAAGAGATGAGTTCTCAGGGATTGCCTGAAGGCAGCAAGGGAAGGAGATAGACGGACAGGTTGAAGTAGAGAGTTCCAGAGGATGGGAGAGGCTCTGGGGAAATCCTGGAGATGAGCATGGGAGGAGATGACAAGGGAGCTTGAGAGTAGGAGGTCTTGGGAGGAATGGGGAAGACGGTTTGGGTGATATTTGGAGACAAGATTGGTGATGTAGCTCAGGCAGAGTTGTGAATGGCTTTGTATGTTGTGGTTAGTACTTTGAATTTAATTTGCTAGGCGATTGGGAGCCATTGTAGGGATTGGAGAAGAGGGGTAGCAGACACTGAGCGGTTGGTAAGGTGGATAATTCTGGCAGCAGCATTCATGATGGACTGAAGAGGGGATAACCTATGGAGAGGGAGGCCAATGAGAAGAGGGTTGCAATAGTCAACTGTTGCAATTGCTTCTTTCTGTGTTTTTCTGATTCCTTGTATGGTCCTCCATGACCCCCCAAACCTCTTCTTTGCCCCCCTAATTTCCTTTTTTACTTGGCATGAGCAATGCACATTAGTTGTGAAGAAGTAGAATAGCTGGCCATATTTTGGGAGAAAGGGTACGGTGCCACATTCCAAAGACTATCCAACTGGATACCAACAGAACCAACTGATTCAGAGAAAAAAAGGACTTTAACCCATTCAGATCCACGCTATTGCCGAAGTACGGCTCCAGCGCGGCTCTGAACTTCCGGGTGGACGTCCATGGCCATGTGGGCGCTGCTGGCGCGCACTCACAGACTCGATGTCCGCCCGAGACCCGTCAGACCTGTTGAAGGGGACAAGACAGATCTGTTCTGTTCCGACCAGCCCTATCCCCCCACAGTTAGAACACACCCAGGGAACACTGTTAACCCCTTCACTGCCCCCTGCAGGTTAACCCCTTCACTGCCAATAACATTTATACAGTAATCAGTGGACATTTACATTTCTGATCGCTGTATAAATGTCATTGGTCCCAAAAAAGTGTCAAAAATGTCCGACATGTCTGCTGCAATATCGCAGTCCCGATAAAAATCGCAGATCGCCGCCATTGCTAGTAAAAAATAAATAAATAATAAAAACGCCATAAACCAATTCCCATAGTTTGTAAACGCAATAACTTTTCCGCAAAACAATCAATATACGCTGATTGCGATTTTTTTTACCAAAAATATGTAGAAGAATATATATTGGCCAAAACTGTTGAATAATTTATTTTTATTTTTTTTGGATATTTATTATAGCAAAAAGTAAAAAATATTGTTCTTTTTTCAAAATCATCACTCTTTGTATGTTTATAGCGGCGATCAGAAATGATGCAGAAGTGATCAAATACCACCAAAAAAAAGCTCTGTTTGTGGGGAAAAAATTATATAAATTTAGTTTGGGTAAAACTTCACACGACCGCGCAATTGTCATTCAAAATGCGACAGCGCTTAAAGCCAAAAATTGGTCTGGGCAGGAGGGGGGTTTAAGTGCCCAGTAAGTAATTAGTTAAAGGCACTGTACCAGAGGAATTAATAACACAATTAAGTTACACTATATTGTCAAAAGTATTGGGACACCTGACGTTACACGCACATGCACTTTAATGGCTTCCCAGCCTAAAGGCCTGTACACAGGATGCAAAATTCATACTGGAATTTTTGTATGGTGACCAATCGTCCGAAATTCTTACCGTTAGTTTTCAACAGCCGATTTTGATTTTTCTTAAGACAAAAGCTGGATGTGCAGACTATAACCTTTTTTTCGTACGTGAACTCAACATCTGATTTTTGTATAATTAGTATAGTTTTCATATGAAAAAAATCATAAGAGCAAGACTATGCATGCTCAGAAACGAAAAAATACATACAAAGCTATTCAACACATTACGTCGCTTCTGATGTTGAATTCGGTCGTACAAGAATTTTCATATGGTTAGTGACCTCTTCACTTTTGACATGAGACAAGCATCCAACAAAAAAACAGATGTTCGGTCATCCGAAAATCTAAGCGCGTGTACGAGGCTTTAGTCTGTAGGGTTCAATTTTGAGTTGGCCCGCTAAAACAGCTCCAACTTTTCTGGGAAGACTGTCCACAAGGTTTAGGAGTGCATCTATGGGAATGTTTGACCGTTCTTCCAGAAGCACATTTGTGAGGTCAGGCACTGGTGTTGGGTGAAAAGGCCTGGCTCACAGTCTCCACTCTAATTCATCCCAAAGGTGTTCTATCGGGTTGAGGTCAGGACTCTGTGCAGACCAGTCATCTTTCTCCATCCCAAAACTCGTTCATCCATGTCTTTATGGACCTTGCTTTGTGCACTGATCCAAATCATTTGGGGGAGGGGGATTATGGTGTGGGGTTGTCCTTCAGGGGTTGGGCTTGGCCCCTTACTTCCAGTGAAGGGAACTCTTAAGGCGTCACCAAGACATTTTGGACAATTTCATGATCCCCGCTTTGTGGGAACAGTCTGAGGATGGCCCCTTCCTGTTCCAACATGACTGTGCACCAATGCACAAAGCAAGGTCCATAAAGGCTTGGATGAGTGATTATCGAGGGTCGAGGAACTTGACTGGACTGCACAGAGTCCCAATCTCAACCTGATAGAACACCTTTGGGATGAATAAGAGCAGAGACCGTGAGTCGGGTCTTCTTGTCCAACATCAGTGCCTGACCTCCCAAATGCACTTCTGGAAGAATGGTCAAACATTCCCATAGACACACTCCTAAACCTTGTGGACAGCCTTCCCAGAAGAGTTGAAGCTGTTATAGCTGCAAAGGGTGAGCCAATTTAATGTTGAACTCTATGGATGAAGACTGGGATGCCATTAAAGTTCATTGTGTCTGTAAAGGCAGGTGTCACAATACTTTTGACTATATAGTGTACTTGCATGCATTGAGTAACAGTCGAGAAGGACTCTGGGAGTCAGGACCCTTTTTTGTGAAACACTTGATTGCAGGAGGACAGTTGGAGAACTGGCTTGACCATTTGCATTATAATACTATGCTTTATATGAATTCTCTGTATTTTGGGAGTAATGCATATCTACATATATACACTCACCGGCCACTTTATTAGGCACACCTTGCTAGTACCGGTTTGGACCCACCTTTGCCTTCAGAACTGCCTTCATTCTTCATAGCATAGATTCAACAAGGTGTTGGAAACATTCCTCAGAGATTTTGGTCCATATTGACATGATAACATCCTGCAGTTGCTGCAGATTTGTTGGCTGCACGTCCATGATGTGAATCTCCCGTTCCACCACATCCTAAAGGTGCTCTATTGGATTGAGATCTGGTGACTGTGGAGGCCATTGAAGTACAGTGACCTCATTGTCAAGTTCAAGGAAGTTTGAGATGATTTGAGCTTTGTGACATGGTGCATTATCCTGCTGGAAGGAGCCATCAGAAGATGGGGACACTGTAGTCATAAAGGGATGGACATGGCCAGCAACAATACTCAGGTAGGCCATGGCATTTAAACGATGCTCAATTGGTACGAAGGGCCCAAAGTGTGCCAAGAAAATATCCCTCACACCATTATACCACCACCAGCCTGAACCATTGATACAAAGCAGGATGGATCCATGTTGTTTATGCCAAATTCTGACCCTACCATCTGAAAGTCACAGCTGAAATTGAGACAAATCAAACCAGGCAGCGTTTTCCCAACTTCTATTATCTAATTTTAGCAAGCTTGTGCGAAATTGTAGCCTCAGTTTAATGTTCTTAGCTTACAGGAGTGGCACCTGGTGTGGTCTTCTGCTGCTGTAGCCCATCTTCTTCAAGGTTCAATGTGTTGTGCATTCAGAGACTGTATTCTGCATACCTTGGTTGTAACGAGTGGTTATTTGAGTTACTGTTGCCTTTCTATCATCTCAAACCATTCTGCCCATTCTCTTTTGACCTATGACATCAACAAGACAATTTTGTTCCTATAACTGCCGCTCACTGGATATTTTCTCTTTTTTGGACTATTCTCTGTAAACCCTAGAAATGGCTGTGCATGAAAATCCCAGTAGATCAGCAGTTTTTGAACACTGGCACCAACAACCATGCCACATTCAAAGTCACTTAAGTTCTCGTGCACGTTGCTGGATCGAGATGGGGCTCAGGTAAGCATTAGCAGGGGCAAAGGGCGATGCTGCACACCAAAGGTTTTTTTTATCTTCATGCATAGAATGCATGAAAATAAAAAAAAATCTTGAGCCTTTAAACCAGTCTTGTAGTTGTGGATAGGAGCAGAGCTCTATCACTACTATGATGCCATGAATACAGTATGTACCAAGGAAAAGTAATTTGGAAATTTGGAGGAGGCAGAGAACAATAGAAGGTAATTTTTTGAGTTAAAGTAGAATTCCAGCCTAACACTAGCTATGCTTAATAATGTCTTCTCTCCCCTCCTGTTACTTATCCTGCCATGGTTGTCATGAGAGATCTATACCCTAAGGATGCAAGAACAAAACGACTTTTGAAAATAACACTAACCTGACTGTAATTGGCAATTATGGACAGTATAGCTCGCTGCAGGGCCAGGTGAGAAGCAGAAGGTGTAGACAAGCATGAAGAATTTATTTAGATCAATGTATGCACAAATAACACCATCAAGTACTGCATATAAAAAAGCTTATAATGAATTAAAACAAAACTGCAGTTTCTAGAAAACGCACTCCTCCTGCACTCCCCTCCTGCTCTTGTGCGTAAAAAGACCCTTAAAGTTATACTAAACAGAGAAGTTAATTGCCATAATTCATTCCCTTAAATCATATACAGGTATATCATGGCACTGTATTCTTTTTTAATTCCCTAAATACCTTATTCCTGCAGCACTGTTGTGTGGTCACATGATCTCTCCCTGTTCTTTGGCATCTGAAGGGAAAGATCTTTAAGAGGGGCTTCCTACTCTGCTGATGTATGCTGTCTACAGTACGAGTCTGTATCTGGCCATTCCTGATTGGTGTTGTTCCGGTCACATGACTAAAAACAGTTTCAGAAGCGCAATTTGAATTAAATTATACATTTCAAAAAACTGTTTTACAGCTCTCAATAAATCTTTATTGAACATTGTGATAGACCGCCTCGCACCCAGTTTGGGAGCCACCGCCAAGATACAGCTTCTCTGTATCCTCTCTTCCTCTGGAACCAGGTATTAAAGCTGAGCATTGCACCCAAGAACTAGACAACACTAACTTAGTTGCAAACTGGAACTCTTTGTTGAAAACTCACACAGAGTTTATTCCACACAAAATCAGATACAAGCTTAATCACATTATCCTAAACAATGCAAACTTTAAACAGTAATATCAGTACATCTAACAGTACGTCTAATAAGCAGTTAGCAGCTAACAGTAACCTAATTAAACAGTGACCTAATTAACAGTAAGCTAATCAGCATCTAGGCACCTGAACAAGCCTTGATTAATCAGGGAGTCCACCCCCCAGACAGCCTGGCACCAATGTTCACCCAGAGCTGTTCAAATCTCATTTACCAACTTTCTTTTTGCAACCATATTCTCACTGGGTTTCAAGTTGGCAGACAACCATCATGGCTTCCTTGACTGTTAAATGTGGTAATAACATGTCATCTTGCATTATATAACAGGACATTGTCCTGAATGCTCATAGCTCCCTCAGATGGCAGGGCCCATAGTCAGTAGGCAAGAGGCTACCCTGCACATATAAGAAAAATGAGGAAATGAATAGCTTAGAAGGAATCTGAAGTATGAGCATGCTCAGTAGAAGACACCAGCTGGTCTACACAACCTCAGGCTACAGTGAGGACACTGAGAAGATGGGAGGGATAGCTAAAGGTAAGATCAACCAGGTATATTTTAATCTACACCAAATGAATGCTTTGGTGGCTTTGCGAGTATGCACACTGTTATATATCATGCAATAAGAGTTTTTCATAGTCTGGTTTAATAACACGCTTTATCATGGGGTCTTCCACCTGAATATGTGATGTCTTCAGGTCTTCCTCCTCTTCTTCCTGGGCAGCTATGGGCAGTCTTCAAACTGTAAACAGTGGCACTGACACTATGACGCATGTTCTCTGCAGTAGTGTGCCATAAATCCAGGCCAACATGGTGACATACCCCCAGGAGGTATATCCAAGACAGCCTGGGCTCTTAGCATATGAACTGAATGAAGCTGGTTGTCATTCAGCTATGAAGAACAGAGTTTCTGCAGGGGACAATACCGATGATCATTCCCTTCTTAACATAGCCAGGCAAGTGATAACAAAAAAAAAGATCTAAAGCCATTAAAAAATAAGTGCCAGTGTGCCGTTACATTACATATGTCTACATTTTCGGGGTGAAAATTACTCTAACATTATTGTCACGATTTAGCCAAATCACCAAGATAAAGACATTATGAAGCAACGTATACATTTTTATTTTTTTTCCATTCCATTAACAAAAAGGTAATTTCTTATAATTGAGCCCTTGCAAACATTTGTGTAGTTTAGTTCTTACTATAGCAAAGTTTTGGCAAATACCCAATAAAAAATATAAATGGCATCCCTCTGATTTAAAATATGTCTTTGTGCACTGCATCATTATATTACAAGCAGAGAAAGACGCAATTCAGATTGTGCAAAAAGCTATAAAAACATCAAAAGTCTAATCCATGCATCTCTTAGGCATGGCTGCACACTTAAAGGTTAAAAATCTCCCGAGACCACTGAGCAAGAACACTTTTCTCCAAGACACTGATTCACTGTCTGTCACAGTGTTTCATATGACACTATAGAATCGAATGGTTACAATTCTGGCATCTAGCTAGTAAGATTATCCAGCAATAATGCCGCACTTGCCTGCTGAAGAATTTGTAATCTAGATCTTTTGCTACTCTTGACCGCCATCTGATGGAAAACATCTTACGCTGCAGATTTTTGTATTGCTATCAAGTTCTACAAATCTCTGCAAACCAAGCTTGTTTACCCTACTACTAGGTTGGGGCACAGTTACATTATTATTAACCTGTTCACACATTTCTACTATTATTTGTTTTTATTATATAGGATTTTATTTAGTGGCAACAGTTTTTACTGTGCTTTATAAAGGGAAATGGTACAGTTAGGGCTCATATACACACAGACTAGGTTGACCACAATTTTGTGGCCAGCATGTAAAACGTTCCTATCCTGAACATGATTCTTCCGTGTTCAGGGGAGGGAGGTCGAGGGAGGTTGAACCTCCCCTAACCGCAGAAGCTTCTAAACTCTTGTAAAAGCCTTTGTGTGCATGGACACATAGGCTTTTATGGAGTTGAGTTTAGGAGCTTGGTCAAAAAAACACCAAAAGCGCCTAAAATTTTAGAAGCTGTATTGCACATTAGCCCTTACTATACAATTCAATACAAGAGGGTTAGGAGTGCCCTGCTTACCAGAGCTTACGATCTGCACGGATGGGGAAAGTGGTACAAAATGTAATAGCTGTTTGAGCTGATGGGGAAAGCAAAGTCCAG
Source organism: Glandirana rugosa (assembly GCA_018402905.1). Lineage (NCBI taxonomy): Eukaryota > Metazoa > Chordata > Amphibia > Anura > Ranidae > Glandirana > Glandirana rugosa. Next base: position 2,610,462 of record BLSH010473573.1, on the reverse strand, counting down.
TTTTTAGATGGAGGTGGGATAGGCTTTCAAGAAAAGATGAGTTTTCAGGGTTTGCCTAAAGTTGGACAGAGCAGGAGACAGCCAAACAGATTGGGTCAGGTAGTTCCAGAGGAAGGGAGGGGCTCTGGAGGAGTCCTAGAGGTGAGCATGGGAAGATGAGACAAGGGAGGGAGAGAGCAGGAAGTCTTGGGAAGAGCAGAGAGGATTGTTTGGGTGAAATATTGAGACAAGGTTGCTGATGTAGCTTGGGGCAGAGTTATATATGGCATTGTATATTGCTGTTGGTGTTTTGAATTTTATTTGTTGGACAGTCGAAATTCAGTGGAGTGATTGACAGAGAGGAATGGTGGACACTAGTTGGTAAGGTAAATGAGTTTTGCAGCAACATTCATAATAGACTGAAGGTAGGATAGCTTTTGTAGAAGTAGGCCTGTGAGGAATCATTTTATTATGAAATTGTAGCATGTGTGGCGTAGTCTATGTTTTTTTTTATTTGATCTTCTATATCAGCCTTTTTCAACCAGGGTGCCCAGGCACCCTGGTGTACCTTGAGGTTTCCTAAGGGGTGCCTTGGCAAAATGACTAAAAAATTATCAAAAATTGTATACAAGCCAGCAGGTGGATCAAGTCTGCCTTTTAGTTACACAAAGCCACGGGTTTTTATTTTGCACCATTACAACTTTTTGGACACTGGCATCCTAACAACTAATGAAGTTATCATTTAATGAGGGGGATGTCTGTTGCCTCCACAGCATCCTTGTTTGACCCTCCTATGCCCCTCTACCTCAGTACTGGGGTGACATTAGCCGACTGATGGAGAGAAATTGAGGAGATGAGAAACATAGGAACACTAGTCAGTACCAGTGTACAAAAGCGTATTTGCTTTGGAAGAATAAATCACCTCTAACATTGGATGTCCTACATGTGGATGTTGCTGCATTGTGTAAAGATATTAGAATCATTTTTTACATTTTAGAATTGGGTTCCTTGAGACTGTCCATCATTTTAAAGGGTACCTTGAGATTGCCTGTAATTTTAAAGGGTGTCTTGACTGAAAAAAGTTGAGAAACAGTCCAAAGAAGTTAATTAGAAATGTATTATAATTTATCATATGTTGCACAGAATCATAGAAACAGTAAGCATATGTGACACAAGCATTTTTTGGGGATTTTACATTTATCTTAAATGTAAATGAGTTATAATTAAAGTGTATACAAACCCTAACAACAAACTTACAGTATATTACTTGTTTCCTTTTGGTCTGTTAAATTTGTTTGATAAGTAAAAAAATACATGTTGTTCCTGCCAGAAATTCAGTGCTGGCTTGTGTCCTGTGCTTTCTGCAATGGTATCTCAAGCAGTGTTATCAGCCCACCCATATCACTTCTGAGAACTACAGAACAATTCCCAACTATGGTAAAAGGAAAAGGAGAGAAGGAGGTATTCTTTAGTCATGCCATAGGTTAAAGCTGAATTCTAGGTATATTTATTGCATAGTTACATTGCTTCAGCTTGGACTAATGTAAGTATGCATCTCATACCTGTAGTAGTCACCGCTACTATAGTGATCATTTTGGTCTTCCGGGTTCTGTGCCGAGATGTTTCCTTTCTGCAAAAGTGGTAATGCTCTTGAATCACGGGACTGAATTTCAGTGGTGTGATTTCCCCAATTAAAGCTTACCTATCAGCCATAATAAACTTATAAATGCAACATTTCTGATGAAGCTACCTGCCTGCTGCTCTCTTTAATGACCATAAAAATGTATTCAATGAATGGAACCTCTTTGATGCCTGTTTAAGTTTGCTATTAAGGGCTCAACTTGGCTTTGAAACAGCTTTGCCTAAAAACCTAAGCCCCACCAATCCCACCATTGCCTTGTCCAATAAGAGCATCTTTATAGGCCACGAGGAACTCCTACTAGACATGTTGACAGCCATTAGATAGTGCTTGGCTATAGTGGCAGAGCTTTATATTAGAGGTAAGAGAACCAGACTGTTCCCTGATCTCAACACATTTGTGTTATCCATTTCCCAGTTGTTGGAGTAAACACATTGAACCTTTTTGTAGTCACTGTAGCCCTATTTTTCTAAGGGTGGGGTTATGGGAAATGACTCTCCACATAAAGGCTGAGGTATCAATCATGCAGGTAAAAAGTTGAATGGGAACCTTAACTAAGTGGGTTTAATAGTACATTTGGCCGTGTCTTCATCCTTTTCCCTTCCTGGAAAATGACCCAGTAATCTAATCAACTGGTGGCAAAGAAACTACTGAACTCAGCATATAACAATAACCATACATTTATAGATACACATCAGTATAGAGATAATGCAAATGTTATAAGATAAAAGATCAGTCAAAGTACATACTGTACATCCAATATACAAACATATAGCATTAGCAAATAGGCCCAACAGGAGTCCTGATGAAATTGTGTACTGTACATATTCTCTGCTATATACAGTTACTAGCAAAAATATCTCCAGATGAAAGTGGTAACAAGCCCAAGTTGCATGAGCCCCTGGAAGATGATTTTAGGTGTGGTGTCCATTCTAGTTTCAAAGAAGATCATTGGATCAGTTTGAGTGGAGAGACCCTCCAACTGGCACTGGCAACAGCCTGAGAGACGGATTCTTACCGGCAACATCCATGGTGTGACACTGATATTCTCCTTCTCAGTGTCTAACAATTTCTAATCTGCCATTCAACTGGACCTCTTGCTACCTCTGGGCCACCGGATTCCCAATCTGGCTCTGCCCTATGCTGTCCTATGCTGCTTACTGAGCCCTGAGAGTATCCCAGACCAGAAGTCAGAGCAGTTGACTAAGGTAACAAGAGCTGCGTATAAACTCTATTTTAATAAAGAGGTTCACCTAATAATATACTGCAAAGTGGCCACTACACACATACTGTACAGTAGCACACACCTAGCTATCTCAGACATTGCATAGGAGATAGTAGTACTAGGACAGAGACACTTCTGTCACCAAATTTCAAGTATAGAAATTGCAACAGAACAATTAGAACACAGAAACACTTGCTGAATATTCTCGGCTTTTAGTATGAATGAAATACAGCAGCAACAGCTCCTGCATAGACGATCATGCGGTCCGATTCTGTCTCTACTTCCGTGAAACTTACCCTTATAAGATATCACAGTCCTCCAATCTGGGGATCCTGACCCAGCTAGCAGGGACATGAAGTACCTGTCTGTAACCAACTAAGTCAGTTTTACCAATCTTACCTAATCTTACCTAATATTACAACTAGAGTTGAGCGGACTTCTAGAAGTCCGGGTTCTGCTGGTTCGGCCGAACTTCGGGACAAAGTCCGGGTTCGGGTCCGGACAGAACCCGAACTTTGTCCCGGACCCCGAACCCCATTGAAATCAATGGAGACCCGGACTTTTAGGTACAAAAAATGTTGTAAAATAGTCCTGGAAGGTCCTAGAGGTCTGCAAAAGGAAGGAAATGTGGGTAAGGGTGGGGCAAGTGACCTACAAAGAAATGGGGACAGGGAAATAACTTTAAATATTTAAAAAAAAAAAAAAAACATAAAAAATGCAAAAATGGAGATCATCTTCAAAATGGGTCTGAAAAGTATTAATTAACATTAGAGGCCATAGAACTGTTCTAAAATCATCTTCAAACTGTGTCCAAAAAGTAAAAATAACAATTAAT
>BLSH010473573.1:2564904-2590583 GCA_018402905.1 Glandirana rugosa | reverse complement strand
CCCAAATTTCCCCTCCTAGTACAAATCCCCCTCCCATGCCCCCTCTCAACATAACCCCCCCAATCTCCTTGTGGTGCCCCCCCCCCCGCCTCACATCTCACATGATACCACAGTGCCCAGGGCAGCTGCCCCTTCTCCCCCCCCCCAGTCCTGGCCCTGTGGTGATGCAAATATTAATAATAATATGCAAATAATCTAAGAAAATACATGAATGCATCCCAAGAATTAATTTTGACTGGAGTATACCTTTCGAGGAAACTTTGGTTTGATTAAAAACAAATATATTTCAACACGAGTCACTTTCCAGATTTAAAAGGGTATTTTTCAGTCTGCAGCTAGCGAAAATTTTCCATAACTAGCAGCAAATATAAAATTAAATGTTCTCCTTGCAACCACGGTAATGGCGTTCAGTTTGTAGACAGGATTTCCCTGAACAGATTTCCTGCTGCTTCTTTAATTGGCTCACTGCCTCTCCTAGAAGCCTTCACAGAGCCTATACTGTACCAGGCAGCATGTTACAAGGAAAATTACATCTAGGTCCATGTCCTCAGGCATACAACAATATGAAATTCCACTTAGCAATCATTTAGAAACATTTAAGGCCACTGAAATATGGAAGATCAGGAAATGTTTTTTGATAATAAGACACAGGTTTTTAATTATTACATAAAGTCAGCTCATAATAATAATACAGAAAGTAAGTTGCAATTCTAGGTTCTGATAGTCACCGAATTCTATGTTATAGGTTATGCTATGGACATTTAATTTTTTATTACTATGTTATTATTTACAAATTACAATATATGATATTAAAGCCAAACCCCAGACAAAGAGCTAGATGTTAAAGCAGTATTAAACCCAAAAGCAAACATTTATTATACTGCAGTTTACCAATCCTTAGATGTGATGGCTGCATCAGTTTTCTTTTTTTAGGCCTTTTTCTTCTATTTTAATCTGGTCATCTGGCCAACAAGTCTGTTGTATTTGAAACGCTCAAGCTCTCCAGCAGAATGTATCAGTTTACATGGATGAGACAAAACATTTATTACTGGCAGGGGTGGTTAAAATGATAAGTTTTCATTTTTTTCATGAAAAACCTTTATCCCAAAAGGAAAAAAAAAACTGTTTGTTGTAACTGATTAAAAGTGTGAGCTGGAGTTTGGCTTCAATTAGTGTATTTAGATCTGCTAATACATTTAACATTCCCCTCCCCTCAGACTGACAAGGCTGATGTGCCTCCTGTTCTCATTCATCCAGAGTTGTGTCTCACTAATACAGGAGATGTGATACTGACCAGATCACAGGGTGAGTACAGAGGGAATGATTGCTAATTAATTAGCTTACCTGTCAATAGATATAAAGTATAACTAAAGGCAAAACTTTTTTTTTAGTTTTGAATCAAGTGTAGAGGCATTGGAATACCTGTCAGGTTTTTATTGCTACCTCTGTCCCCATCATGAAAATACACAGAAAAAATAAACCATCTCTATCCACTTCCATACCGTAGAATGTCATATGACGCCCTGGGCTTTCAGTGGGGACATCTGAATGATGGGTGCAGGCATCATCTAGACATGTGCGTTTCGTTCCGAATTAAAATTTGGACGAATTTTAGTTTTTTGGAAATTCAGATGTAACCGAATCTCCGAATTACAATAGTACCAAATAACAGGAAAAAAAAACAATAAACTAGAAAAGAATATAACAGAAAACAAAAGAATAGAATACAAACAGCTCTGTTCCACTTCACATTATTATCTTTCGTTTTCTGTTATATTCCCCTCTATTGTATTCTATCTTTTTCCATTCTATTCCTCCACTTTCCACTCCACCCCATTCTCCTTGGATATTGGAAAACTATTCGAATAGGAAAACGATTCAAATTCAAAGACAATTGGAATCTGAAAACGATTCGAATTCGAAATTTTTTTGAATTGGAAAACTATTCTAAATTGATTCGAAAACTTTTCGAATCGTTTTGAAAACGAATAAACAAAACAAATTTTGAAAATGAATGAAACAAATCTAACTAAACAAATTTATGAAAATAACTAATCGAAACGAAACAAGACAAATTTTCTCGCTTTGCACATGTCTAGCATCGCCCAGATATCTTTTTTTTCAGCCGGCGATTCCCTACGCCATAAGTACAATCATAGCAGCTGTTCAGCCACCTGATCATTCTTACAGGTGATGGGAGAAGACGCCCCCCCCCCTCATCCCGCGCCCTCCGGTGCTTCTACCGGCTTGCCTGTGTGATGGCTGGAGAAGGAATCCGCCATTGCCAGAAGGTAGCCATGAAGAAAACCAGACAATCGCTATGACTCTCTGACGTGATGTCATAATGTCAAGCCCGGCCCGTCAGGAATTAAACAATGCCAGAAAATCAGGCAGGAAAGTCTGAGATTGTTCTTTTTTTTTTTTGATCTCAGCCCTGAGGAGAGATGAGGGGTCTTATAGACCTCTCCATAGAGAGGACATGTCACGCACTATTCCTATTACAAGGGATACAAGTGATCAAAAAACATTTTTAAAGGGAAAGAGTAAAAATTAAAAATAAAATAAAATAAACAATAAAAAAAAAAATTAAAGCGCCCTCGCACACAGATGTAAACGACGTTCAAACCACACATGTGACATATCACCACAAATGTTAGAGCGAGAGCAATAATTCTAGCCCAAGACCTTCTCTGTATCTCTAAGCAGGTAACCTGTCAAAAATGTTAAAGCATCGCCTATGGAGATTTTTAAGTACCGAAGTTTGGCGCCATACCACGAGTGTGCACAATTTTAAAGCGTTACATGTGAGGTATCTGTTTACTCGGCATAACATCATATGTCACATTATACAAAAAAATTGGGCTAACTTTACTGTTTTGTTTTTTTTTTATTCATAAGGGTGTTTTTTTCCAAAAACTATTGCATTTGAAAAATTACTGCACAATTACTGTGTGATATAAAAAGTTGCAATGATTGTCATTTTATTTCCTAGGGTCTCAGCTAAATATATATATATATAATGTTTTGAAGTCATTTTCTAGCAAAAAAATGGTGTGCTGGAATTTGCGTGGTATGGAAGTGGCTATTTGTCCTGTTTACCATTATCATTGATAGTGGAATAAAAAAAATCCCACATTTTGTGTTGTCCCCAGAATAGAAATAGAGGGGAAATCTTCCGATTGGGGGGGTTGGTTTGGTGACCTGGAGGGCCAGGGATTCCCTTAGTTTTCAGGGATTATGTCAGATTTTTGCGTCTAAAAGCGGTACATTGTTTTGCATAGAAATTTGGTGTTTTATATTGTAGGCCTGTAATTCTTAGGAATAACTCAGTTAAATCTGTCCAATCTAGTAGACATCACGGGTATGGTAAAGTTTGAAACAAGAAATCATAAATTATAATATAATAAATAACTATAAATAATTATCAAAAAATAATAATATAATAGTAATAAAATGTATTCAATAATATAATTAAATCAAAAACACTGAAATTTGCTCATTTGCAGAATTGTCGCTGTCATCAATTTCAGTGTCTGATGATAAATTTCCCCAAAAATCACTGCATATGCAAGCTTCACTGTGCTCTGTTAGTCCCATAATGTGTCCCAGGAGGTTAAGGGTGGGGAAAGGGGTGGGAGGGGGGACTTCTGGGGACTCACCTAGGCAATGTGAGAAGGGGTATCTGCCAGAAATAGGTACCTGCCCCCCCAAAAAAAGAAAGTGCCAAAAGAGGTAGAAGAAGAGGTAAGGAGGAGATAAAGTGGAACTTCCCTTTAGGGTTTAACTTCCACTTTAATGGGATCTCCTTCCATCCCCAGGCCCTATAACATCCTTGTGGGCTGCTATGATTATTGTTATACAGCTGACCACATTTTCTGTACACCTTGTTCTTCATGCTTTGCTATTCTGTCATTTTTTTCTTACATATAACTAAAGAATTTGCAAAAAAAGTAGTTTTCCTTAACTTGAATAACTTCAAGTCAGATCCTTAAGTATTAGTGGTTGACCTGATACGCAGAAATTGGGAAAGAGATAGAACTCTTAGAATTAACTTTGGCTTTGTATCATTTTGTTTATTTCACATTCTTGTGCAGCCTACAAACCTTTCCCCTTGAGAACACACAGTAAAAACTGGTTGAAGCCCAAAGCTCTTTTGCTCTTTGGAATTTTGCATAGCACAGCAAAAAAATAAGTATTACTATTTGTTATATTCCTCTGTGTAAAAGTAGAAGAAAAGGCTACAGTAAATATAGAACACCACATTATGACTTGGTTTCTTCTTATTTGCTGTGTGAGACATTTCACATTGTAATCTGTAAACAGAACCCAATCAAATGTCCTACTGTAAGTAAAATTGTGCAGCTCAGTGCCCTAAAAATTGTGGGACATGAATGTCTGTGATGCCTATAGCAATAAACTATAATTTCCAGTTCTTATTTTCTACCCGTAGCTGAAATATTCAAATTGGTTGTTGTGGGCCATACCAACAATTTTCTCAGTTTAATGTCCCATTCCAGTTTTGAAATTCCCCCAGCCTTAACCTGCCTGGCGGTATGATTATGTCAGATTTTTGCGTCTCAAAGCGGTACATTGTTTTGCATAGAAATTTGGCGTTTTATATTGTAGGCCTGTAATTCTTAGGAATAACTCACATAAATCTGTCTAAACCAGTCTAGTAGACATCCCATGTATGATAAAGTTTGAAATAACGAAATCATAAATTATAATATAATAAATAACTATAAATAATTATCAAAATTAATAATAAAATAATAATAAATGTATTCAATAATGTAATCTAGTCAAAAACACAGAAATTTGCTCAGTTGCAGAATTGCCGTCACTTTCAGTGTCTGATGACAAATTTCCCCACGAATCAGTATGGCTCAATTCTGCAAATGATTCTTATTTACTATTGCTGTTTTCTAGCTGGTCAAAAACCGCTTTTGAAGTAAAGGGATGCTCTTTGGATGCCATGGACGTTCTCAATTTTCCAGGCAGAAAGAATGACATATATAATATAAAAGTGCATGCAGGGCACTGGACAAACCACTAGGGACAAAAGGGATGTGAAATGATTTCATACAGTAATGTAATCTTACAGATTGTAGTGCACTGTATGTGTTATGTGTTTTTCACTTTTTGATTTTGCCGCTGGGTTCTGCTCCCATGCGACGCGGCGCTCACAGTATACCTGCAGAGGACACAGCCTGCAGACACATCGGGGGGACATCGCAGGATCCTGGGGACAAGGTAAGTAACTTTGCCTGGATCCTGCAATGCGATCCCGAGTGTGGCTCAGGGTTATCGCTTTTGATAGTGAAAACTCACCCTGAGCTACACTCAGGATTACCGCTAAGGAAGTTAAATTAGAAAATCTCAGTATACATATCCTCCATTATCATCTTCCTTCTCTTCTTCCTTAAGCAGTGGTTGGTCCTGAATTCTTCATAGAACTGACTCATATAGTGATATAAGTGCATTCTCTTCAGCATTCTTATGCTAGCCCAAGGCAACTTAATAATGCAACCCAGAGGATGTTTCCTTGTTGCCTTGGGCTTACAGGATATGGATTTCCTGGATGTGGTTCTTGATGCCCTTAGCTTACAGGATGTGGGATGAATAAAATGGACCACAGGGGACAGCACCAGAGATAGGGTGAGTATTGCAGAGAGACCTGTTTTTGTTGTTTTACAAAGTGCCAGGCAATAGATTTTTCTTCAAGTAAAGTTGGAATTTGAATTCAAAGTGTAAAGCCTCTTTCACACAGGCGCCTCCATGAAGAGGAATCCACTTGCTCAACGGGGGATCTCTCCGCTGATCCCGACTGAGCAGGTGAATGACAGGTCTGTGTCCACTCCGCTATGACACGGGAACAGTCCCACTCTTCTCTATGGCACAATCGGATGGAAACAGACAGGCAGTCCAATCCAATCCGCCGGACAGGTGAGGAATAGGACCATCACCTGTCTGTTTTTGGTGGACAGGATCGGATTGGATGGCGGCAGGTGTCCGCTGACATTCGCCACTCCATAGAAGAGGTTGGAGGGTCCAATCAAGTTTGCCTGTCAGTTGATCACCCATGTGAGAGGGGACCACCTGTTTTTGTTCATAGGTCACTTGTTTCAATTTTTTCCTCTGGGTTGTAGCAATGTAAAGAATAGGACCACAACAGGCCCATGGGGAAACAGGCATCCAACACTCCCAGAAGTGTTGAATGCTGAGGAGTCAGATGGACTCAAAGTATGATTATGGAGAGGTGAGAGTCATAAATAGAAGAAATCTTTCAACAGGGAAGACACCGTAACAGTTGTCTCTTTGGCAGAATTTCCACAGTTCTTATTCCCATGATAAGTCTAAAATTTTGGATTTCCCATATTTCACTTTATCAGAGACCAGGACAAATAAAGAGGATGGATCTTCCCAGCAAGGACACAGACACAAAAAAAAAAGTGAGTTCTATCCCTTCCCTACTTTGTCCAAGAGTAAATAAAAAAAATAGTTTCACATTTTTTAAAACCACATACTACTAAGCAAACGAAAAATAGTATTTAGGCACATATTAGTTAAAGCAGAACTCTGGGAAAAAAACTTTTTTTCCATGTCTTTGTTGCTGATCTCCTACCCTCTCCAACTATTCCATCCATCTTCTGCTGAGCTCTGTAGTTCCTCTGCAATAGCCTGCTGAACTTTTTGAAAAAACGTTATTGCCCAGTGATTTCCTGTTTGTAAGACCGTTGGCTGATATTTCTCCTGTACTCCCAGCCAGCGGTCTTGTAACTGCCCACCTGTACTTCTCCAAGCGGAGCAGGGATTTCTATTTCCACCTGCTCAGCTGTAGTGGGTGGAGGGGATCTCACAGCCCCCGGTCTGTGCCGCACATAGAGGTGGTTTCCTCTCCTCCTCCCTGCTCCTCCCAGACCCGCATTGGAACCGTGCGCTCTGCGCTGTCTATCACAATGCAGGTCCTGGAGCAGGAAAGTAACAGTGAGTGGTGTTTCACATAGCAGGCATGCCAGGAATACCACGCATACCTGTCATAGCCGAGATCTCCGCTCTCTCATTGATGAGAGATGGCGGGCGGGTGGCGGGGGGGGTAAAGGCGGTTGATCTGTCATTGATGCCCACTCTGCACTGATAGGCACTGATTAGTGGCACTGGTGAGGCCGCACTGATGACCACTGATAAGCGGCACTGGTGTGACGGCACTGATGGGCACTGATAAGTGGCACTGGTGAGACAGCACTGATGGGCACTAATAAGCGGCACTGGTGGGCACTGGTGTGAGCGCACTGATGGTCACTGATAAGCGGTACTGGTGGGCACTGGTGTGACAGCACTGATGGGCATTGATAAGCAGCACTGGTGAGACTGCACTGATGGGCACTGATAAGCTGCACTGGTGAGACCGCACTGATGAGCAGCAGGAACCTCTCCCTGTAGAACTAGGAGATGATTTTAGAACAATAATCTGTCCCTTAAAGCACCAGCAGGAACCTCTCCCTTTAGAACGAGGAGATGATTATAGAACAATAATCTGTCCCTTACAGGAGCAGCAGGAACCTCTCCCTTTAGAACTAGGAAATAATTATAGAAGAATAATTTGTCCCTTACAGCATTAGCAGGAACCTGACCCTAAAGGAGTAGGCAATGATTTTAGAACAATAATCTGTCCCTTACAGCAACAGCAGGAACCTGGCCCTATAGTAGTAGGCGATGATTTTAGACTAATAATCTATCCCTTACAGCAACAGCAGGAACCTGACCCTATAGGAGTAGGCGATGATTTTAGAACTATAATCTGTCCCTTACAGGAGCAGCAAGAACCTCTCCCTATAGAACTAGGAGATGATTTTAGAACATTAATCTGTCCCTTACAGCACCAGCAGGAACCTCTCCCTTTAGAACTAGGAAATGATTATAGAACAATAATCTGCCCCTTACAGCAACAGCAGGAACCTGACCCTATAGGAGTAGGTGATTATTTTAGAACAATAATCTGTCTCTTACAGGAGCAGCAGGAACCTCTCCCTTTAGAACTAGGAAATGATTATAGAACAATAATCTGTCCCTTACAGCACCAGCAGGAACCTGACCCTATAGGAGCAGGTGATGATTTTAGAACAATAATCTGTCCCTTACAGCAACAGCAGGAACCTGACCCTATAGGAGTAGGCAATGATTTTAGAACAATAATCTGTCCCTTACAGGAGCAGCAGGAACCTCTCCCTATAGAACTAGGAGATGATTTTAGAACAATAATCTGTCCCTTACAGCACCAGCAGGAACCTTTCCCTTTAGAACTAGGAGATGATTATAGAACAAAATTCTGTCCCTTACAGGAGTAGCAGGAACCTCTCCCTTTAGAACTAGGAAATTATTTTAGAACAATAATCTGTCCCTTACAGCAACAGCAGTAACCTGACCCTATAGGAGTAGGCGATGATTTTAGAAGAATAATCTGTCCCTTACAGCAACAGCAGGAACCTGACCCTATAGGAGTAGGCAATGATTTTAGAACAATAATCTGTCCCTTACAGCAACAGCAGGAACCTGACCCTATAGTAGTAGGCGATGATTTTAGAACAATAATCTGCCCCTTACAGCAACAGCACGAACCTGACCCTATAGGAGTAGGCGATGATTTTAGAACAATAATCTATCCCTTACAGCAACAGCAGGAACCTGACCCTATAGCAGTAGGCGATGATTTTAGAACAATAATCTGTCCCTTACAGGAGCAGCAGGAACCTCTCCCTATAGAACTAGGAGATGATTTTAGAACAATAATCTGTCCCTTACAGCACCAGCGGGAACCTCTCCATTTAGAACTAGGAGATGATTATGGAACAATAATCTGTCCCTTACAGGAGCAGCAGGAACCTCTCCCTTTAGAACTAGGAAATGATTATAGAACAATAATCTGTCCCTTACAGCACCAGCAGGAACCTGACCCTATAGGAGCAGGCGATGATTTTAGGACAATAATCTGTCCCTTACAGCAACAGCAGGAACCTGACCCTATAGGAGTAGGCGATGATTTTAGAACAATAATCTGTCCCTTGCAGCCACAGCAGGAACCTGACCCTATAGAACTAGGAAATGATTTTAGAACAATGTCCCTCAAAGCAGTAGACTCTACCTAGTCCAGTATCAGATTGTTCTGTAATGCAGGATGAGATGTTATTAGATCTGCAATCTGTCCCTAAAAGCAGGAGTAGTAAACTCTACCTAGTCCAGAATCAGATCGTTCTGTAATGCAGGATGAGATGTTATTATATCTGCAATCTGTCCCTCATAGCACCGGCAGCACCCTCTCCCTACACTAGCCTGAGAGCATGTGACATACAGTACTACATGACTCCAGCTTATATGAAGGCTGGGTCACATGATGCACTGGCCAATCACAGCCATGCCATTAGTAGGCATGGCTGTGATGGCTTCTAAGGGGAAACCAGTGAAACGCTTGTTGATTGGCTGCCCTGCAGCGATTCAACAGGCGGGATCAAATACCTGAACCCAGAACCCAAACTTTTTTTCAAATGTCCGGGTTCGGGTCCGGATCACAGACACCCCAAAGTTCGGTACGGACCCGAACTTTACAGTTCGGGTTCGCTCAACTCTAGTTATCAGTTACACTGTTCCCAACTCTCTTTTGGACTTCAGAACACCTTACATAGGTTTTGGAGAAAAGAGAAGCAGTGTTCTGTAGCTGTGTCTTATGGTGATAACCTTGCCCTTCGATAGATGCAGTACAGTGAGCAGGTGTTGTTTTGCTAGGACAGGAATCCTTTTATTGGCAGGATCACAAGGTGACCGTTAAGGGGCAACAGCCTAAAAAAAGAAAATTATTGCAACCACCACTTCTAAGAACTAGTAAGCTGTAATATAATACATCTTTTTTTATTTTTTGGAGGGGGGTTTACAAACTCTTTAAATGTATCATTAATTCTGAATGATCATTTCTGAAGGAAATACAACGTAAAAGCAATGCAGCCTATTTGTCAGTTTGTACATATTTGTAAACAGTATTTATTAGATTAAAGAAGCTTGTTAAATTGTCTTTAAAAGAAAAGTGTCTTAACATTCTGTTTTAATTATCATTTCCTTTTCAAAAACAGGTTACACTTGTACCTAATAAACCTGGAAGATAATGTAAATTACACAAAATATCTCTAAACAGTCATTTGTTTCATTAATCATGAGAACACAATTTACTGACTCAAAAAGAAAAAAAAAAGATGTTAATAATTAATATTTTTTAGGAATAATTTAAGCAAAAGTTAATTAAAAGCTTCAAATATACAATGTTGGGGTTTTAATTATATATTTTTTTCATTTCACAAAGCTCCTTCTCATCATTAAGAGACAAACAAATATGGTATTTTGTGTAACCTCGGAGGTAATAGGGTCTGGCGTAGATGTTTTGATGGAAATACTTAGCAAATGAAAGTTAATATTTTCCTCTGGGTCTCTCATGTCTCAAAGGAAATGAGCTTTGAATTATATAAGAAAGAAATGTTATAACAAGAGGAATTAATAAGAGACGAAAAGTTAGTCACATTACAAGTTCTTATGTAACTGTGAAAAGCCCTTGAGGAAACGTAAAAGAACTTGATCGTGGGTGAGAGAAGAAGGAGAAGATCTTGGTTAAGGAATTAAGCCGAACTTATAAAAGAAAGATTAAAAGGTTCACGTAATGTAGTCCAGTCTTTCTTGCCTTCCCATTAAGAAGAGAGAAAGAGGATGAATTTAAAATGAGCTTTTAGAGTTGTGCCAAGATTACATGTATGGTCAGGCTAAGATTTGTGAAAAGGCAAGTGTAACTAATTTGTGACCTACTGTTGCTTCATAAGCATGCATGGTCCAGTTCTTTGTTACTGGAAGGCCCAGTTGCACAGCAAATAGTTTTGGCAATTTAAAGTGGAGTTCCACCCTGTTAAAAGTCAGCAGCTACCAAAAGGGTAGCTGCTGATTTTTAACAATCGGCCACTCTCCTGTCCCTCGTTCCAGCGATGCGGCCGCCCGAGGGCTCGCTCATCTCCCCCTCACCTCGGCGGCGCTGGCATCACAAGTGTGGGCACCCGGCTTTGGCTTCAAAAGCGAGTCGCGTTGCGGTTTGTGAATGGCTCGGCGTATCTTCTGGGACCTGTGACGTGTCCCAGAAGATCGCCGGGAGGGAGGGGGAGGAAGGTGAACCTCCTTCCGGCTTCTCAGCGCCAGGAGAGGAAGTGGTCCACGGTCGTCCCCCCAAAAAAAATGACATGCCAATTATGGCATGTCAGGGGGTTACCTCCTCTTAAAGCGGAAGTTCCACTTTTGCGTGAAACGCCGCATTAAAGTATCTTTTCTTTACAAAACATTGCTAGCTAGGCATTTCTTGCATAAGAGACTCTGTGGAGTTGATTTACTAAAACTGGAGAGTGCAAAATCTGGTGCAGTTCAGCATGAAAACCATCCAAAAAATCAGCTTCCATGTTTTTTGTCAAGGCTTACTGTAATTGAACAAGCTGGAGTTAGAAGTCGATTGGCTACCATGTACAGCTGCACCAGACATTGCACTGTCCAGTTTTAGTAAATCAACCCCTGGATGTCTCTTTTGAAATAAAAAAGCTCCTCTTTTGCCTGCCAGACATAGTTCTTCTGAATGGACGCTGAGCCATAGTTACATGCATAGCTTAGTGTACATTTTTGACTTTCCATGGTTGATGGGATTTAATAACCTCTATTTACATGTATGGAAGGGATGTTATCTTGGACCAATCAATCAAGATGGCTGAATGTATCACCAGAATCCAAAAGAAGAACAGACAAAGATGTCAGCAGTGGTAGAGCAATGAGAGAAATTACGGCCCTTGCATAACTAAAGGGGGCGCTACATATATACACATTATGGCAAACACCCTGGGAAATCTCAGTGGACTTTAGGATTGGATAGGTGTGTTGGTGATATATGATGATCATCAATTCTGGTTATTTCACAATTGACAGATTTTGTGAATCATTTGGGATCTCAGTGCTGCCAGTAAGGAGCATCCTGGGACACCTTAAAGTGTTACTAAACCCAGAACCTGTGCTCACTTTATCTGGTCTCCCACACTACACAGAACATGGGAATGCAATTATTTTAGCAAATATAAGCTGCTAAATACCCTTTCCCATCAGCAGTATAGAGCAGTCTTGTGACTTGTATGAGCTCCTAGTGAAGCTTGTAGGAGGAGTTTTCATTCTCCCCTGACCCTCTGTCTGGACAGTGCTGATTGGCCCTGTGCTGATCACATGCACTCTCCTAAGAAAAAAGAAAAACTCTCTAGCAATACACACCAAACTGAGCATGTTCAGCTTGTCCCCAAGCTCTGTATTATTAGGAAATAATTAGGGGACAGTGGAAGAAGAGGAGGATCAGAGAGACAGGATCATACAGCCTGTATATAGAATGCAGAGAATTAACCTCTTTGGTTAGACAGTGAGTATAACAAGCTTGCCAGACTGATTTTACTGTTGTGGGTTTAGTAACACTTTAAATGTTGATAAGTATTTATTATTGGGATGTTTTAGAGAGTAAGTTACTCTTATGCTAGTGATTACTTTTAAGAAAAGTATGGGTTAAGGGATAAGGTTAATTGATAAGAGAAATTAGAGATTTGAAGCTGCCATCCTTTTTAAAAATTCTAATGGTCTAACCCAGCGGGCTAAAAAGTTTTACCGATCCAGAATAAATATGTATATCAGGAATTTAAGAATAAAAAAGACAGCAGTTTATTGTTCCCCATCCTGTATTTATGTACAAGAAGTTTACTATCTGTGACATTATTAACCACATCCCTCCCGGCCTATAGCAAACTGACGGCTGGGTGGTGGCTCTTTCGTTCTGACTTGACGTCATATGGCGTCCTTCAGAACAAGCAGCTCATGCGACATACATGCCACACCACATCTCTGATCACGGTAAAGAACCTATGACATAGGATCTTTACCATGTGATCAGCTCTATCCAATCACAGCTGATCATAGTGTAATGGCTATCAGCATTCCTCTATTCACGTTGACAGTGCGTGGGTAGAGGAGAGCCGATAAGTGGCTCTCCTGACAGAGGGGATCTGCACTGATAATCAGTGTAAGGATGATCAATGCAGCCCCATCAGCGTTGTCTACCAGTGATGCCAATCAGTGCCCATCAGTGATGGCTGTCAGTCCCTCCTCATCAGTGCCACCCAGGGCTTTTTTTCAGCAGGAACGAGGGGGAATGCAGTTCCAGCACCTCCAGAACTGAATGTATGTAATAGCAAGGGGTGTCTGGGGTGTGCTGGAGGGTTTATTGATGCTGATGAATCTATTGTTGCTGGAGGGGACCTATTTTTGGGGAAGTCTTCTGTTGCTCATGGGGGATCTATTGTGGCATGGGGGTGGGTCTTATGTTGCTGGGGGGTCAATCATTGCTAGGATGAATCTACTGTTGTGGGAGGGGTCTTTGTTGCTGACTGCTGGAGGGTCTATTGATGCTGGCTGCTGGGGAATCTATTGTTGCTGAAGATTTATTTTTGCAGGGGGTCTATTATTGCTGGGAGGTCTATTATTGCTGGTGGAGGATAAATTGTTGCTGTTGTGGGTCTTGTGTTGCAGGGGGACAATCGTTGCTGGGAGGGATCTGCTGTTGAGGTTAGGGTCTAATTCTGGAGGGTCTATTGATGCTGGCTGTTGGGAGTCCATTGTTGCTGGGGTGGATCTATTGTCGCTGGGGTGTCCATTGTTGCTAGATTTGTCTTGTTGTTAACAAAATTCATAAAAAATACTTAGCACCACAAAATGGTACTTGGTTATGTATTCTCTAAAAGGGGTGGTACTGGGAGGTGGGCAAGGGGTGAAATAACAGAATGGTGCTCAGAGGTGGGTAGGAGGCGGAGTCAAAAGGGAGGAGTTCCTGCACCTATTCTCTGAGAAAAAAAGCCCTGGTGCCGCCTATCAGTGTCGTCTATCAGTGCCGCCCATCAGTGCAGCCTATACGTGCATATCAGTGCCGCCTATTAGTACCATCAGTGCCATCTATCAGTGCCCATAAAGGCTGCCCATTGATGTCACCTATCAGTGCCCATAAGTGCCACCTATCAATGCCCATCAGTGCCACCTATTAGTATTGATTATTTCTAGTGCCTCATGATTTGAGGGGCCTCCTCTTCCTAAGGTTATGAAGTTCCCTGGCAGCTGAGGAAGACTATGAAATGTACATGAAAGCACTGGAGGAAGGCTGCTTTAACTATTGATGCACATTTACATGATATTTTCTATGGGCACCCTTTGAAATCTGCTTCATTTTTGGTTTACCCTGTTTTATTAAGCAACTTAAAACTACAAAGTCAGTGGACTACTAATATTGTCTAGAACTGACTGTAACAGGACTAACACTAGAAAATGGCTTGGATGGGCTGCAGCCACATTTGACATGATTCTGTGCTCTGAAACCTCCCACTCGATCTTCATTTTGTGCAGTGATACATGGGAAGACAGCAGTTGGCATTTTCACAGGCTCATTTTCTTGACCAATCCCAATATAAGTATAGTGGCAGCTCTAGGGATTTAGCAACAAGAATGGCAGAATAAAGTGACACAACATGTAGGCTATAGGCTTGGTAAAGGACAAAAACACTGTTTGTACTGCAAGAATAAACTACTTTACTTTGTACTAAGGTGATGGAAGTCTTCCTTTACAGAATAAACCTTAGAGTCATTCAGAAGATAGGCTACCTCCCCTGTGTCAGTTTGAATTCTAAATTTTAATGTTTGACCAGCTCCTATCTTAAAGACCTCCAAAGCAATGATGCCATCAGGTGACTTCCAACTGTCAAGATAAATGTAAAGATCGTAACACTTTATTCTGTAGACCTGCCTTCACTTTCTAAAGACTTTAAAAGAAGAAAAATAGAGAATTACGGGTCTTTTGTTACCATGTTTCAAGGGAAAAAGTCAACAAGAGAGTTTAAAATGAATTCAACTCCCCAAAGTATTGTGCCTGCTAATGGAATACTAAGGAGAATTGGGCTGTAGCACTTTAAAAAGACTTACAAAAGAGATCCGTCACTGCTTTAAAGACTGAAAGAGCACAGAGAAGAATTACAATGTTATCGGATGTTATTTGCAGAAAGTGAATGATGGAATCTTAAAGAGGGCACAAAACTTAGTAAATTGTGAAAGCCTTCAGGGATCAAAACCGCTGGTTGTATACTCCTAGGAAATTTATTCTAAATACGATTTACATATATATATATATATATATATATATATATATATATATATATATATGTAGCTATTGCCCCCTTGGGAATTGCTGAATGTAGTGGTTCCACCCTTCACACTGCCCTCAATCACACTTTTCCTTCCATCCAGAGTCACGAATCAGACCAGTACTTTGTTTTTTTTATTATTAGGGGATTGAACTTGGATTGGGATAATTATGGGATGCCCAGTGGCTTGATTCCAACTTGAATCGGACCATCTATATACACATCCTGTATATACGCTCCTTTTCTTCCTCCAGCACACACTTGCTTCTTTATAACTCTTGTTCCACTCTCCTGCACAAAACTTGGTTCCTAGGCCTAGCTAGTACATGGTAAGGCCTGCTGTTATTTTAGCATGGCCTCCAGACCGCCCATTACAGGCAGGGACTGTGGGCCCCCAAAATGTAGCAAAGTACATAGTGTGCTAGCTAGCCTGATGGAATACTGCTCCCAGCCCATCTTCTCCCAGGCTCTACCAGCCCTCCTGACTGCAATGGTCCTCTGCCACAGTAACACCACAGTCCCAACTGGCTCTTGTACACTTCTCAGACTGTCTCTCACCCCAATCTGCTCCGGTGTACCTCTTTCAGCTTTCCAGGGTGTGCATAACTCATTGACATCAGTCACTTGTTGTTCCTCTCCTCGAGATCTCTCTGACAGTACTCTCTCCCACTGTCCTCTCCCGCTCTCTCCTTGTGCCTCTCCTCCAGGATCTCACTCTCCTAGCGTATAGACCCGAGCTCTCCCAGGCCGAGGTCACCCCCCAGACTAGGGGCTCCCTCCAGTCCCTGAAAGCCTCCGCACTACTACATCTCCCTCTCTTCCACCTAAACTTTCCTCCCCAGACTGGGCTGACCCAAGGTACTCAAGGACACCCCCTGTCAATCCAGGTTGGGTCAAAGGTCTTTAACATACCTCAGGAAGCTTCACCTCCTTTTCCCCCACCCTTTGTTCCAAACCTTTCTGAACCAGAAAGGAGGTGTTACCAAGGGGTGTCACTAACTGCAGTCACCAGTCACTCCCTAGGCCATTCCCCGACCCAGAATCAAAACACTCAGTCCTAACTTCCTGTCAGACCTGACCAAATTTACTTCACCTAAACACAAAATCTACATAAAGCATCTACCTATAGGTAGAAGGTTCTACACTCACCTCCCAGCAAACCTCAGCTGGTCCCCAGCTGAGAAATTTAGAACAAAATTGCTCCTGGGCTAAAGAGCAAGAGCATCCCAGAACAAATAAAAGGGAGGGGGAAAAGGGAACAAACTTGGATGGGGACTGTACAAATAATTTAAGTACAAAAATAGACATTATCTCCATAAATTATTTACACCTGTACAGCATGACTAAACTTCCAGTCAGGCTTAACTAAATGTACCTCATCTAACACAAAAATCGAATCACCTACCTATGGTGCAGGGCGCTACATTGGCCTCTCTTATCTCTCCAGCCCTGGCCCCACTGAGAGTGGAACAAAGGGTACAGAGTGCCAGCAGGTATTGATAGGAGAACTTGCAACTAGAGTAGAAGATCCTGGGAAACCGGTGGACTATCGGGATAGGAAAGGAAGCTGGGCCCAGGAAACCAACCGAGATTAAAGAGGCACTCCACTTGTACTGCAGGTTCAGCGAAATGCAGAGCAGGTGCAGTTGACAGCCGGGGAAGCACTCGAGCAGGAAGGACAGCCAGGATAAGAGGTGGCAGTGTGGTCACAGAAATAGCTAGAGTCATCAACAGGCAGGCAGCAAGGTACCAGATCATAAGCAGAGCTGAAGTCAGGAATAGAGCCGGGGTCAGTAATGAACCAACAAATCAGAAGCAGGATAAAAGATGAGGTCAGGGACAGGCCGGGTCAGCAAAAAGGGAAACACACAGAAAAAATGCAGGATGCAGGGAAAAGCTGAAAGGCCATCAGCACTTAAGTATGAGCAGAAGCATCCTTAAATAGCCCATCTGGTGCCAACATGCACTGTGTGAGCGCCTGTGAACGCATACCTGTGTGCATGTGTGCGCCTGGTAACTATTCTGCTAATAATTCCGTGTGCATGCGCATTCCTGCGAGCCAGACATCTGACATTATCCCTAGTTCACATACTCACCTTGCACTGGAGTACTTTGTACTAAAGCAGGGTTTGGAATCTACTGGTTCCATTCTACTATCTCCATTCTGTTCATAACTGAAAGTAAACTAAAATTTTGGCAGGAGTTTTATGCAGTAAAACACGCAAAACTGGTTAAAAAGGTTCTATAATTGATATTAGGTATAGTCATATTTTAGGAGATACTGAGAAAAGTTCTTCAGACAGCCGCACTCCAAAAATTGCCGTTTATTGGTAAAATCAAATGACATACAAGCAGAGCATATTGGGGGACAAACCCCAGGTACAAAAGCTGACGCGTTTCATGTCTATATCTGACGCTTAATCATAGCCGGCTATGATTAAGCGTCAGATATAGACGTGAAACGCGTCAGGTTTTGTACCTGGGGTTTGTCCCCCAATATGCTCTGCTTGTATGTCATTTGATTTTACCAATAAACGGCAATTTTTGGAGTGCGGCTGTCTGAAGAACTTTTCTCAGTATCTCCTGTATCATGGCGGAGCCTGCACCCTATGGAAGCGGTCACATCTGTGGAGTGAAGCCGTGGCTTTGAGCGGGTATTGTCTTCCCTATAGTCATATTTTAATCATAATCATACCCATAATAATAATAATAGCAGCAAGGAAAGAACCAAAAGCTATAAATATATAACCAATGCTGTCTCTCCTAAATGAATCCCATGACAAGTGCCATAGGGAAGATTGCACCTGTTACCCGTAATGACAGCAGCTTGTTTTTTTTTTTTTGGATGTAATCCTCAATGTTTTCTTCTCCAACAAAGAAATGGACCTTATGTTCAACTCCAAAAAACAAAAGCTTCTTCCACTTACATGGCTGCCAACTCAAGATTTCTCTCCCCAAACTTCAGGCTTGCTGACAGACAGATATGAAAGTAAGGATTTCCTTTATAATGGCCAACCTGAACAGTGGCATATTGATATTTAATTAAGGCAGTTTATCAGTAGTGAGGGTTCTGGTTCACTGCTACCATTAATATTTTTTAATACACTGCATGGCCTTTGAACTATGGCCAGCAGGCTTAGAAGAGCCAATAAGGGGGCATTTGGTTAAAACTAACCCCCCTCACTCTAAAAAAAAAAGGGAGCACTGAGCAGCCATAGAGAATTGGAAGTTGTTGTAGGGAAAGCTGACAAACAGCATATGGTGAGATTAGGGCAGTTAGGAAACTTTACTTTAATTCTAATTTCTCACCAGCAGTATATAACAGTCTTGTGACTTCTATCAATGTCTGGTTAAAGCTTGTAGGAGGGGTTTTCATTCAACCCTTATTGTCCTATGAGGCTGCGGGACCCCTAACCTTCTGTCTGGACAGTGCCCTTTACTGATCACATACACCCTCCCAAGAAAAAAAAAAAATCTCTAGAAATACACACCAAATTGAGCATGTGCAGAGTGCCTCCAAGGCTCTGTTCTATCAGGAGATAGATTGGGGACTGTGAAAGAAAGAGAGGATCAGAGAAGACAGGATCAAACAACCTTTTTACACAATGTGGAGGACTGACCCAGAGTGAGTATAAGCATGCTTTACTGCATTTACAGACTGATTTTACTGTTGTGGGTAAAGCTGATGTCCCGCCCATAGTAAACTTTTATTTATGCTGCCAAAAAAGTGCATTGTTGGGGTGTGATATTTTGGGATTTTCATTTATTTTGATGGTGTATTTTTTTTTATTTTACATTGACATAGCCTTTATTTTAGATTAAAATGTTTTTTCTGCATGGTTTCACTTGTCTTATAGGTGGTATTTTGATTGTTTTAAGCTACTTTCACACTGCACCTCCTTGCAGTGCGGCCGCGGTAAAACCCCACTTGTTTTAGTGCAGTGCCACTTTTGAGTCGGGAGAGCAGCTCTTTTACCCCCCCCCCCCCCGAGGGGGCTAAAAAGGGTTTAAATTGCCGGTTAGCGCCGCTGCCGAAGCAACAGTGCCCATTCATTTCAATGGGCAGGGCGATGTAGGAGCAGTAAACACACAGCTCCCGCACCGCCCCAAAGATGCTGCTTGCAGGACTTCTGTGAACGTCCTGCAAGCGCATCACCCCAGTGTGAAAAGTCACACTGAGAAGAAATGGCAGGAGTTTTTAGACAGTTTTCAGGCGTGAGGTAGAGGCTATTTCTAGTGCTAAAACTCCTGAAAACCGCCTCAGTGTGAAAGTAGCCTTAGTGTTGTTTTTAATTTTTATTTTATAGTGATAGGTCCTTTTTTGCATTCGTTTTATGTATTTTATCAAGTTTTCTTTGAATTTACCATTTTTTTATTCAAAATGCTCAAATCGATAAATTTTGAATCGGTTCAATCAAAAATTTTAGATCTTTTTCAATTCTAATGCGGCAGCCAAAATATTTACATTTAAAAAGTCAATTTTGATTACAATAACTCTTTAAATAACCTCTCTCTTAACTAAAACAGTGTTATTTTGAAATAATACCCTAATAACACACACAGTCTTTGATTTCAGAAATATGTGTACAGTTCGAATTGTTCGAATGTAAAATTTGATTCAAATTTCAATTCGAATTTTGGAAATTCAGATGAATTTTGTTTCGTGAACTTCATTTACTGTGATTTGGGTATTTGGATATATTTGAATCTCCAAATAACGAAAAATTTGCCAGAATATTTATTCAGAACGAAACAAACTGCACATGCCTATTGCTGAACCCTTTGCAAATTAAACCTGGGCAGATTCACCCAATTAGGAGTACCTAGCACCCTTTCACAGGGTTTTTTTTCTCAGTGAATATGTGCAGGCACCCCCCCCCCCCCATCTGAGTTACCTCTTTACCCTGCCTCTACCCACCTCCAAGCACCATCCCTTGGTTCCACCCCCTACCCACCTCCCAGTGAGGTCCATAGGTGTGTGCAGCCTATTGCATTATGGTGTGCACCACAAAGCGCAAACACACGAGTGTGTGTGTATATATGTCAGAAGGGCAGAGATCGGTGTCAGTGGTTTATTCTTATTTTATTTCATTTATTTTTTTACAATTTTTTAAATAATTTTTTACAATATTATATATATATTTTTTTACAATTTTATTTGGGAGCCCTGCTGGGGGGCTTTGGTGAAATATCAGGGGTCTAAACAGACCTCTGATGTCTCACTTTTGGGGCACAAAAAGGGACAGAGGACAAAGATTCCCCCATCCCTTTCTCTTCAGCCAGGCAGCAGGGGGAATCTGCACAGTACAGGGTGATTAGGGTGTGCCCAGGAACACCTGCCACCCTATGTGCGCACGCCTATGGTAAGGCCCCTTTTAGAGAATACAGAACCAAGTACCATTTTGTAGTGCTGAGTAATCTGTATGGATCCCCTGTAGCTAACAACAATGGATGCCCCCAGCAACAACAGACTTTCAATAGCCAGCATCAATAGACTCTCTAGAAGCCGGCAACAACAGACCCCTTCCTCAACAGTAGATACCTCCCAGTAACAATTATCACCCAGCAACCTCAGATAGATCCCCTCCAGCAACAAATAATTCCCCACTATCCAGCACCCCTTGCCATTATATACATTTAGCACTGGAGGTGCCGGAACTGCGTTCCCCCATGTTCCCACTGAAAAAAAGCCCTGCCCTTTCATAACCAAACCAGCATTCCCAAGAGAAAGAGAGCAACGAGGGAAAAATGAAGACCTCTTCTACCAACGTGCCAATCCTTCTTTCACACACCGTTAAGACCCCTTTCACACTGAGGCGCTTTACAGGCTCTATTTAGCTAAAAATAGCACATGTAAAGTGCCTCAAAAGTCACTCCCCATCCACCCCAATGTGAAAGCCGGAGTGCTTCCAAACTGGGGCAGTGCGCTTGCAGGACGTTACAAAAAGTCCTGCAAGCCGCATCTTTGGAGCGGTGCCGTGAGCGGTAATATACTGCTCCTCCACCGCCCTTGCCCATTGAAAACAATGGGGTAGCGCTTCCGAAGCAGCTGCACACCACCTCTGAAGCGCGGAGAGCGGGCACTTTTAACCCCATTTTACCCCATTGTGGGGCGTTAAAAGCGCACTGCTCCTGCCGCCGTAGCGCTGCTGTAACAGTGGTAAATCCCTGCTGTGATTAGCGGGGATTTACCGCTAACGCCCCACCGCCCCCAGTGTGATAGTGCCCTAAGAAGAGACCACATAACCAGCTAACCATTGGTTCATGTGAACGGTTCTCAAAGAAAGGAAGGGGCACTGGTTTCTTCATTGTAACATACATTCTTGACATTCCCCTTTATTTTTTATTTGGGAATAACCATCTTGGCTAATATATAGACAAGTAGAATTTTATATATTTGTCCAATGGGACAAAAATAGCTTTTATTTCAGAGATTTTGATTAACAAGAAGCATCCATTTGTATGTTGTCTATATAGATTACATCAAATGGGTGGCTACCTAATCAGCAACATCATAGCCTTCCTAGCTAACAAGGAACTGCAATCGGGAAGATTGTCTGTTTATTTGAAGCTTAGGAATTAGTAATGTTCTGTTACAAAGCGAAACTGACTAGTAATGGCTAGGAAAAGTATCTCATTTATTTGTGACCAAATTGTGTCATGCTTTGTGACCTTGTGCACATAATGAATTTTTACGATTGGGACCCGAGACTTGTCCATGGCTGCCATTAGATCTTTTTCCTCCTCTGAATGCTGAAAACTGGCACATTGTTTAACGTACGATTCATTTTACTTGTTCTATATGTTTCAGGAAATAATGCCGCGTCAAAGGTGATTTTAAACCTTACCTGCCAGATGAGATGGGCTTTATCTAAATCCATTCAAACATTTTCTAGTTAAGTATGTGAGAATAAGATTACAGATGTCATTGCAAACTACTGCAGAAACCAGATTAGCTCCAAATAGCATACATGAAGTTAAAAGATACGAAGTGATTTGACATGGGTACATAAAAGATTTATGCACATATGGATTTCAAGGCGAAGGTTTTATTTATTTATTTTTGCATTAATCAAAATGAAATGTTTAGCAGTCTAAAGTAACATGTATTCTAAGGTACAATGGGTTTTGGGTGGCAATAAAACTGAGGCAGCTAATTATTGGTGCAGGGTTTTCAGAGCCAAAACAAATGTAAATTAAAGTGACCCGTCCAGATTCCGTGAACTGAACCACTTGCCCTTTGGAAGATTTACCCCCCTTATGACCAGGCCATTGTTTGCGATACGCCACTTTGTTACTTTAACTGACGCGGTAATGCAACGTTGTACCCAAATACAATTTATATAATTTTTTTCCCACAAATAGAGCTTTCTTTTGGTGGTATTTGATCCCCATGGCATTTTTTTATTTGTTTGCGCTATAAATAAAAAACAATTAAAAAATATATATATATATATATATATATATATATATATATTATTTACATTTGCTGTAAAACATATCTAAAAAAAATGAATAAAATCAAATTTCTTCATAAATTTAGTCCAATATGTATTCTGCTACATATTTTTATTTAAAAATACCATTAAGTGTATATTTACTGGATTTTAAAAATTTTTATGCTAGTAGTGGCGGCAATCAGCGACTTATAGCAAGACTGCGATATTGCGGCGGACATCCGGAGACTAACTGACACGTTTGACACTTTGTGGGATCACTAATACAGTGATCAGTGCTAACATTATGCACTGTCAATGTACTAATTACACTGGCTAGGAAGGGGTTAAACATCAAGGGCAATCAAAGGGTTAACTGTACGTAGCCAGTGTTTTACTGTACTGCTGCTTTTACTCAGGTAAGTGATGGATTTTATTCCCTGATTTGCAGGAATGCAAAATCCATCCCTTCCCCCCTGTAAGATCGGAGATCTGCCTTGTTTACATAGGCAGATTTGCATTCTGTGTCTTTGCCTGGTGATCGGCAGGTGACGGCGGACATCCAGTGCCCAGCACCCTCTACACAGCAGAAACGGGCCACCAGCAGTGCGCGTGTGTCCCCTAGAGTTTAGTGCAGAATCATATATATACAGTATAATGTGATCCTGCACAGGAGAGCGACCCTGTAGCAGTAAATGTGCTATGGGGTGATCCTTAAGCAGTTAAATCGTACATCTAGTTATTACACAAATTTACCTCTAAGCTCCCCTCTTACCCTCTAGTCTAGAGCATGTCCCAGAATTATTATTAATAGTTATTACCTTCATATTACCTAAAGTACACCCACTGTACAATAGGGATGGGCCCGCTGTTCGAGTTGAAAGTAAGTTCGCCCGTTTGTCGAAGTGTGAACATTATGGGCCATTCGCAGAGACTTCGCCCGCCATGGTGCGCCCCATAATGCATGACGAGATGACGGTGCACACAGCTCCACCTCCATGGGAGGGCTGGCGCCGTCTGCGCTCGCCGTGTTTTGACAGTTTGTTTATATGCAAGGGCTGGGCCATCTGTTGACGTAGAGGGTGACTCCGCCCCCATCTGACGTCACTCAATTACATCACCGGGTGGTCCCGCAGAGCTCAGTCAGAGGGAGCCCTCCCATGGAGGAGGAGCTGTTGCATTTTTTTTTAGGGTCCATCGCGCACCATGATTGACGATGGTTTACAACAATTTTTTTTTTTTAATAAAGGACTTGTCCTTAATTGTCTCCTGTGTTTTTTTTCGACACTTTTTGGTGAATTAGTAAGGGTGTACCCGATACTAATTCACATGGGGGGGCGGGATCTGGGGGCCCCCTTATTAAAGGGGGCTACATGATTCTGATATACCCTCTGCCCGCAGCCCATCAACATGGGGACAAGGCACTTTGGTGTGGGGGGCGCAGAGACCCCCCTGCCCCAAAGCACCCATACTCCCCATGTTGAGGGCATGTAGCCTGGTACGGTTCAGGAGGGGGGGGCGCTCTAGTTTGGATTTTAGGGGGAACCCCATGTCAATTTTTTTTAAAAATTTGGTGCGGGGCTCTTCTTAAAATCCATACCACACCTGAAGGGCCTCATATGGACTGGGGGGGACCCTGCGTACATTTTTTCAGTGGTTTTTATCTATATTGCCGGGAACCGGTAATACATTACAGCCACAATTTTAAAGGACTTGTTTTCCTTTACAAATGTCATTTTGCTCTGGCACTGTTCTAAACATCACAGAGATGCACCCTTTTACAGGCACAATATTTAAAGGAATATTACGTTTTTATTGTTTCACTTAAAGCATTATTAAAATCACTGCTCCTGAAAAAAACTTTTTCCTGACAGACTCCATGGCAGCATACGTCTGGGTTAACCCCGCCTCCACTCCTCCCCTATAGGACCCCACTCCCATAAATCTTTGCTCTGAGCCGGAGACCGTGTTCCTTTTTTGTCCTCCTCCTAAGGACCGGTTTGTTTAT
The DNA here is from genome assembly GCA_018402905.1 of Glandirana rugosa. NCBI lineage: Eukaryota > Metazoa > Chordata > Amphibia > Anura > Ranidae > Glandirana > Glandirana rugosa. The sequence continues at coordinate 2,565,861 of BLSH010473573.1, read as the reverse complement.
TTGATTACCTGAAGTTTTTTCGCTCCACGATCAAGACCGGCCAAACAACGACCACTGGAAAGACAGGTCGCGATACTCCGATAAGCCCAAGCTACTAGCGGGGTATGGAATGGGCAGTTGGAAGAGCTGCTGGATACTCCGATAAGCCTTAGCTACTAGCAAGGTATGGAGTGGGCAATTGGAAGAGGCGCTGGAAGAGCTAGGCCTAGCCACTGGCAGGTAAGCGGTGCAACGGCCAGACAGCCCAGCTACTAGCGGGTGGCCCTATCTGCCCCAAGTACGGCGTGATCAGCCTACCTGGTCCGGTTTGATCGTGGAAGCAGGAAACAGGATCGAATTGCGGTGATGTATACCTTTATATTACATATTCCATGGCAGCAGTGTGTGGTTGTTTGTTTTCTTCCCTGTCTCTAGTGTCTTCCAGTCTATGGCGGCTGGAGCGCATGGGCGTTCCAAGCCACTGCTTTCTCTTTCGGCCAGGTGTCCCCAGGTTACTCCTGATCAGGGACCCAGTGCATGCGCACTGTGGCGGCGGTGGTGGCATCATTTCAGTGGAGAAATTCAATCAGCGGTCAGTACTGTTGATATAGGGATTTCTCTGTGGGCAGCTTTCAGCAGTGTTCTCTAAATGCTGTGTGCAGTCATCTCAGGTATATGCTTTGCATTAACTTCCTGGTAAGCTGCCTGTGTAATTCTGCTATGCTTTGATCAGCTGGGCAGGTTGTCTGGCTGTGCAGTTTTGCACGGTGGATGTTTCACTGCCCCCCCTGGTGGCCAGCCCTTGTGCAGCAAGTATGAGAGGGGGGGGTTTAACCCTTTCCTTTCCTTGCTGACCTGGGTACTCTTTTCGAGTTTAACCTTTCCTTTCTATCCTATTTTGTTTTCTTTATTTTTTCCTTCTAGGTCAAAGTAGCAAGATACGGCACAAGATGATAAAGACCTCATTAGGTCATAACA
>BLSH010473573.1:2521193-2532137 GCA_018402905.1 Glandirana rugosa | reverse complement strand
CACACGTGGAACAAAACTATTCTGATTCTCGATTATTCTGGGACTTTGTGTGTCCCACTACAACTTTCGGGTCACCCTGTGTGTTTCAGGGTCTTATTAGCTCTTAGTCTTATCAAAACAAGGTGCACACGCCGGCCTATTTGCACGGAGGTCCTTGTCCTACCGTCCCAAGACAGAGGGTAGCTGCTGGAGCCCAGAGCTCAGGCCTTTTCTATGCTCCGCAAATCCAGAAGGCTGACGAATCTGTCAGGGAGACACCAAGAGCCCACTCAGTCTCTTTTGGGCCTCAAAACTCAATTTTGGAAATCATTGCCTTGGCTCTGAATCCCGATGTTCTGGATCTGAATACTCCTGACCCTGTCTTCTTCCCACCTGCACATCTGTCAGTGTCTAAAATGATTGGCAATATAGTGTCTACCAATCCGAGGATCAAGTGGAAGCTGGAGAAGGTAGCCTTCTGAGAGGGGTTTCTCCAGCAGTGGGAGCCAGGAAGCAGATTTCAGTCCTTTCACCATATAATGTAGGGAGCGTCAGTGCTCTTAAGTGAATCCACTACGGCAGTCTCCTACGTTAAGACAGCCTGGAGACTCACAGCCTCTTCTCTATTACTGAAAGCCAACCAATTATATCTTGGGCTCAGAACAATTGAGCCTACAGCTCAAGCAGTGTATATGAGTCTAAAAAGTTCTAACGGTGTTCTGTCCAGAGTCCACAATGAATGGTCTCTACTCTCTACATGTGAAGGTTTTCAGGTGTAGATTCCCTGATGGATCATTGGGAATGCAGTAGGACCTATACATTTCTTCCAGTCCTGGTCAACCTCGGGTTTTCTTTGAAAACTCCAAACAGAGGCCGTGGTGTTAGTGGCAGTGATGTTTTATCCACCAATTAGGTCATGGTTCCCCTTGCTAGCACAGTTCAGCTTCCGGAACCCATTACACCTTCTCCTCAGGCCAAGCCTTTTGTAACTTAGTACAATTCTATAGCCTCAGAGATTGGTTTATTGGTCATGGAGAATTTTCTTACATTCTTCCAGTTGAGCGGTGCTGTTACCTATGCTTGACTCAATCCCCAAGGATGCATCAGTCTTAGTGGGAGCAAGAAAATGTTCTGCCATCCTTAGAGTTCTAACTTGTGTGGGTGAGGACACAATGTGGCTTAGTTGGTTAAAGCACATGTCTAGTAAAACAGGGAATCTTGATTTGACTTCTAGCAGTGCCTTTCTTCAATTTTAGGAATCCCTCAGAAATTGTAAAGTCATATCTACAAGCGTAGTTTCCTTCAGAATGCCTGTTCATCCTTTTGCAAGAAAGGACAGAGGAACGTGCCTCATCTAGGGTGATTGTGGCACGGATTGTTATGGATGTTATGTTTCTTTAACCAGTTGCCGACTGCTCGCCGTGGCTTGATGGCGGCAACTTGGCTCATTATCCTGAAGCGCCGTCACCTGGCGGCGGCCGCGAGAATGAGTATCCTGAGTGCGCGTGCCGCCAGAGGTGCGCCCGTACACTCACTGTGTTCCGGAGGGGCTAGGGAGTGGGTACAGCAGACTTGATTTCCGCTGGTTACCCACAATCACCCCCCTCCCTCGGAGTGACAGAATGGAGGTCCGTTTATGTATACACAGATCTCTGTTCTGACAGAGGGGGAAGGGATGTGATCACAGGCTCCCTGTATATGGGAGCCACAATCACTCCCCTCCCCCAGCCAGCCCAGCCCCCATACAGTTAAAACATATTGAGGGAACACAGATAAACCTTAGAGCGCCCCCTGCAAGTTAACCCCTTCCCTTCCAATGGCATTTACACAGTAATCAGTGTATTTTCATAGCGCTGATCGCTGTATAAATGCCAATGGTCCCAAAAAAGTGTCAAAATGGTCCGACATGTCCGCCGCAATATCACAGTACCACTAAAAAATCACAGATCACCGCCATTACTAGTAAATTATAAAAAAAATAAAAACCCCATGAATGAATTCTCATCATTTGTAAACGTGGCAACTTTTTGCACAAACCAATCAATAAACGCTGATTGCGATTTTTTTTTTTACCACAAATATGAGGAAGAATATAAATCGGCCAAAACCAATGAAAAAAAAGATATATTTTTATATATTTTTTTTTGATTTGTATTTTAGCAAAAAGTAAGAAATATTGTTTTTTTTTTGCAAAATTGTTGCTCTTTTTTTGTTTATAGCGGCGATCAGAAAGGACGCAGAGGGGATCAAATACCACCAAAAGAAAGCTCTATTTGTGGGGAAAAAAGGACGCAAATTTAGTTTGGGTACAACGCCGCACGACCGCGCAATTATCAGTTAAAACGATGCAGTGCCGAATCAAAAGCAAAAAGTGCTCTGGTCCTAAACTGGGAAATCCTTCCGGGGCTGAAGTGGTTAAATGCAACTCCATGGTGCATCTGTGCTGTACTTATTTCCTGTGTGGTGTTTCCTGTTCCTGCTGGTTATTATTCAATGAACATGGCTTCTGTACAGTAATGGCTTGTGCCGTCTTTACTTGCACTACATCAAACACAGATTGCCTAGGTATTCCAACAGGCTCACAGAACCAAGGACTGGGCTACTTTGCACATAGTGTCTGCTCACACAACCAGGAGCTGGTCTACATCTGGGGCAGCTTTGCATCATGTAGCTCCCGGAGTAATTTGCAGGGCATCTTCCTGGTCTTCTATCAACACGTCTATGTCCCATTTCTGTTTTGAACCAGCTGCCCTATCTTCAAGTTATTTTGGTTTACAAGTAGAGTTGAGCGAACACAAACTGTAAAGTTTGGGTCCGTACCGAACTTTGGGGTGTCCGTGACCCGGACATTTGAAAAAAAGTTTGGGTTCGAGTTCTGGGTTCGGGTATTTGATCACGCTGGTTGAATAGCTTCAGGGCAGCCAATCAACAAGTGTTTCACTGGTTTTCCCTAGAAGCCATCACAGCCATGTCTACTAATGGCATGGCTGTGATTGGCCAGTGTATCATGTGACCCAGCCTCTATATGAGGCTGGAGTCACAGTGCTGCATGTCACATGCTTTCAGGTTAGTGTAGGGAGAGGATGCTGCTGGCACTGTGTGGGACAGATTGCAGATCTAATAGCATCTCATCCTGCATTACAGAACGATCTGATTACAGAACGATCTTATACTGGACTAGGTAGAGATTACTACTGCTTTGAGGGACAGATTGCAGATCTAATAACCTCTCCCATTTTTCTTCCTTTTGCAGCCCTCTAGCACTTTCCAGGACTTTTTTACAGCCATTTTTGTGCCGAAAAGTTTGGGTCCCCATTGACTTCAATGGGGTTCGGGGTCCGGGGTCAAGTTTGGGTAACGTTCTGTACCGAACCCGAATGTTTCCGCGAAGTTCGGCTGAACCCGCCGAACCCAAACATCCAGGTGTTCGCTCAACTCTAGTAAAGAAGAATCACTAGATGAAGGTGAGGGAGGATGTCCACCCCCCTCTACTCTCCATCCTTTTCCCCCCTCCCCTTTCTCCCTTTTTTTTTTCTCCACTCGAATCCTCCCCCCATTTATACACTAACTGTTATAGTCCTTTTCCCTTCCCCCTCTTTTTTTTGTTTTTGCTTTGTTTGAGTAGGTGTGTGAATGGAGTCTTGATTGTGTTGAGATGGATATGATGTAATTTTTGTGAAAATAATCTAATGATATGATATTAGGTGAAGTAAAGAGAAAGTGAAATATTGATTGCAATGTTACCCTCCTGCGTGAGGGAAGGAATGTTATTAAAACACTTTTTTCAATAAAGATATTTAAAAAGGGAAAAAAGGGTTGGCTTGGGGCGCAGAGCACCCAAATTAATATTCGCTATTGGCTTCCTATTGTTTTCCTGATTCTCCTACCGGGCCAATCCCAGCTCAGGAAGTGGGTTCTGAGACCTGATTGGCCAAGAGAAGCGATCCTATTGGCCGCCGAGGAGAAGGAGGGAGGAAACGCAGGTAAATCCGCGCCACCGTGAAGCCAAAGAAGGAGGAAAAGCAGGGTGAAGCCACCACCCACCGCATGGATTGCCACCCCCCAAAAAAATATAACACCAGCCGCCACTGAAATGAGGTACAGTTTTACTTTGCAAAGAATACCCAATCATGTGCAAGGAAAATTAAAAAACAGAATTTTTGCTTGCATGTGATTGGATGATGATGGATAATCAGAGCTTCTGCGCATTTACTAAGCTCTGGAGCAACTGCACTTTGTAAACTGCAGAGTCTATTTGCCTTTAGTAAATCAACCCCATAGACTGATAACAATCAATTGTTCTAAATTTTTCAGTCAGCCATAGATGAAAAAGTGTTCTTTCCTGCAACAAGTGAGTGATGTGGGAATCCCTCCCACAGCACTATTGTGTTCTCTCAGCGGGGGGTTGGGGCATGAAGAATGGTAATAATCGCATCCTAGAAAACTGACATGCTGGTTGGACCCAAGTCAATCAAAGAATTGTATTGGCTACAATCAGCCAGCCATGCTGAAATGGCCAAGATTCAGATCATCTATGGCCAGCTATAATCCCATTGTTGAGTGCTGCAGTACTCACTAAGCTGCTGAAAAAACACCTGTTGTTATCTCCCAATTACTTTTCCACAAGGGGTCAGCTCCACTTTCCCCCTAAAGGCGAAAGGCCAATATGCACTACACAACCACTACATGTTGCACATCCTGCTACTCCGTCACTAGCTTCCTGCAACTCCACCCACCCTTATAAAATGGGCACCATCCACCCAATGATGCCAGGGGTCTATTGTTAAAAGGGCCATCATAGTTAAAGGGCTGCACTCTACACATTGAAACATAGAAGAGTGACAGCAAAAAAAAAGACCAAGTAGTCCATTGAGTGTGTTCCAATTTTTTGTTTAGATTTTTTTTTTTTGGGGGGTTTCTTTAACCTTTTTTGTCTGAGTATAGATCTATGTTTGTCCCAAGCATGTTTGCATCCAGACATATGCGGTTTGTTTTGTTGTAATTTAATATTCGGACATCTTTTTGTTATTCGGAGATTCGGATATATTTGAATACCCGAAATACAATATAAACAAATCTTACTGAATGCTTCGAAATACGAAACAAGATTTGACCAAATTTTGGAAATTTGGACTGAAATTTGAATCTAATTTTACATCGAACTCCAGTCGAATTCTAACTTTACACATATTGCTGAAAGCAAAGACTGTGTGTGTTATTCGAGTACCATTTCAAAATAATGCTGTTTTTGTTAGGCCAAAGGTGATTTAAAGAGTCATTTTAACTTCTTGCCACCCGCGCTATAGTAGAAAGAAAGCTGCAGTGCAGGCATTAATTGTTGGGAGGGTGTCCCAAGCTTGCATTGTTAGCACATCCCTGGGGGTCGCACGTGGTGCGCTCTGTGATCACCAAGTCTATGAGATCAGCCAATGACAGCTGATCACGTGATGTAAACAGAAGATTGGTAATGTGCATTTTTTTCCCCTCACGCTATTAGCGTGAGGGGAAAAAAAAGCCGATCATCACCTTCTGTCACGGGGACATGGGTCCCTCAAAACAGAAAGCTGCGGCTGCCTCACCTATGCCCACCAGTGCCACCTGCCAGTGTCACCTATCAGCACCTACCAGTGCCCACAGTGCCACCTACCTTTGCCCACCAGCGCCACCTATCAGTGCCCACTAGTGCTGCCAATCAATGCTTATCAGTGCCTCATCATCAGTGCCACCGATCAGTGCTGCCTATCAGTGTCACTTACCAGTGCCTATCACTGCCATCAGTGCCACCCATCAGTCCCCATCAGTGCCACCTATCAGTGCCCTTAAGGGCCACCTATCAGTGCCCTTCAGTGCCACCCATCAGTGACCATCAGTGCCACCTCTCAGTGCCACCTATCAGTGCCCATCAGTGCTGCCTCATCAGTGCTACCTTTGCCCACCAGCGCCACCTATCAATGCCCACTAGTGCTGTCAATCAATGCCCATCAGTGCCTCATCATCAGTGCCTATCACTACCCATCAGTGCCACCCATCAATGCCCATCAGTGCCACCTATCAGTGTCGCTTATCAGTGCCACCTACCAGTGCCTTTAAGTGCCACATATCAGTGCCCTTCAGTGCCACCCATCAGTGCCAACCATCAGTGCCCATCAGTGCCAACCATCAGTGCACATCAGTGCCACCTCTCAGTGCCTATCAGTGCCACCTTGTCAGTGCTTATCAGTGCCACCTATCAGTGCCCATTAGTGTCACCTTATCAGTGCCTATGAGTGCATCCTATCAGTGCCTATCAGTGCCCAACAGTGCAGCCTCATCAGTGCACATAAATGAAGGAGAAAAATTACCTGTTTTAAAAAATTAAAACAAACTTTGACACTGTTTTTCTTTCAAAATTTTCAGTCTTTTTTCACCTTTTTTAAGCAAAAAATAAAAAACCCAACAGTGATTAAATACCACCAAAAGAAAGCTCTATTTGTGTGAAAAATTATAAAAATTGGTGCAGTGTAGTATGACCGCGCAATTGTCATTCAAAGAGAGACAGTGCTGAAAGCTGAAAATTGGTCTGGGCAGGAAGGGGGTTTAAGTACCCAGTAAGTAAGGGGTTAATCTTTTGCTGAAGATTTTTCTTTTTTTGTTCACTTTGCCACATTAGAATCGAAAAAAACATAACCTAAAGTTTTTGATTCAACGATTCAAAATATATCAATTCAAATGTTTTGATTCGAAAAAAATCAGTAAATTTGAAGAAAATTTGAAAGACATAAAACAAATTCTGAACATGAATTGAACAAATCAACCGAATTTAACTAAACTAAATAACTAGTTTAACCACTTCAGCCCCGGAAGGATTTCCAGCTTTAGGACTGGAGCCCTTTTTGCGATTCGGCGCTGCATCGCTTTAACTGAAAATTGTGCGGTCATGCGATGTTGTACCCAAACAAAATTTGCGTCCTTTTTTTCCCACAAACAGAGCTTTCTTTTGGTGGTATTTGATCATCTCTGTGTCATTTCTGATCGCCGCTATAAACAAAAGAAGAGCGACAATTTTGCAAAAAAACCCAAATTTCTTACTTTTTGCTAAAATACAATTCCAAAAAAAAAATATAAAAAAATATTTTTTTTCACCGTTTTTGGCCGATTTATATTCTTCCTCATATTTGCGATAAAAAAAAATTGCAATTGGCGTTTATTGATTGGTTTGCGCAAAAGTGGCCGCGTTTATGGATGATGAGAATTCATTTTTGGGGTTTTTATTTTTTTTTTATTTTTTAGTAATGGCGGCGATCTGCGATTTTTAGCGGTACTGCGATATTTCAGCGGCCATGTCGGAACATTTTGACACTTTTCTGGGACCATTGCCCTTTATACAGCGATCAGTGCTATAAAAATGCACTGATTACTGTGTAAATGTCATTGGCAGTGAAGGGGTTAACCTGCAGGGGGCGCTCTAAGGGTTAACTGTGTTCCCTGGGCGTGTTCTAACTGTGGGGGGACTGCCCTAGCTGGGGAAGGGAAGTGGTCACAGCCTCCGTATACAGGAAGGCTGTGATCACAGCCCTTCCCCCTTCACAGAACGGAGGTCCGTGTTTACATACACGGACCTCCGTTCCTTCACTCCGTGGGGGCCATCGCGGGTAGCCGGCGGCAATCGAAGCCGCCGCACCCGCTCCCTGGCCCTCCCCGAACACAGTGAGCGCGCGGGCACGCCTCCGGTGGCGCTCGCGCGCTCACAGTGCGCGTTATCGCAGCCGCCGTCGTATAACGGCGATTTGCGATAAGGAACCACCTTGTCGCCGTCAACCTGCGGTTGGCGGTCGGCAAGTGGTTAATGAATCGAAAAGAAGCTAAACTCATTTTTTCGTCATGCACATGTCTATTTGCATCCACTAAAGCCCCGTACACACAGTTCGACGATCGCATACAACAGGTCGTACTCACGACCGTTGTATGCGAAACTGATCGTTCGTATGCGCGATTTGAACAGTCGAACATACAACAGTTGTACAAGGGAGTTGTATGAGCAGACTAGAAAACTTGGTCGTACCAACAAACGCTCATACGACCGTTGTATCGTGTGTACAGAGCAGTTGGTACAACAAAGTTGTATTGTGCAAAACACGCATGCTCCAAAGTCAGGAATGGCTGGATGCTAATTGCATGCACCTGAATGTTCTTTCTGTGCTCGTACGATCGTGTAGTGCAGTCAGTATGCTGCATACAACAGCCAACATACAATTTGCGACGATCGTACGTACGATCGTCGAACCGTGTGTACGAGGCTTTACTGTTGATTGGCTAACTACCTCCCCTGGAAGTCTATTCTAAGCATCAACTACTCTATCAGTAAAATAATACTTTCTGAGATTAGCTTTGCCTGTGACAATTTTTCTAGCTCTGTGCAAAAAGACAAGCTATTGACTTGTAGTCTTGTGTTTATTATTGGCTACTTAGTAAAAGTTATAACACCCAGATCTTGTTCAGTCTCTGCTCCTACTGTATTACAGTGCTGCCAGATTATTACAAGATCATTTTCACATATTTAATTAATGCACTGACACTGTAAACACATCGTTTCTGCAATTCTGCAAGGATAGAGAACGGTTTATTCCCACCAACCAAAACACCCAGACCTAATTTGACGTATTCATTCAATATTTGTATTTCAGTCCTTGTTCAGTGGTTGGCATATTTTTATTTCCTGGTTGTAGAAATGATAATAACTGGATGTAAGCTTCTGTCTTCTTTTTATTATTGATGAGCTATTGAGAGCCTTTTTTTTTAATTTTGGTTAGCGTAGGAAAATTCTTGGCTCTTATTTTAAGGTGTGCCCACCTGCTGCCACCACTGATTGGGAATGTACCCATTTGGATTAATTTTACATTTTTTTAGAATGCAACGGGAGGTCCGATATTCCTCTGTTGCAGCAGGAGAATGGAGATTGTATGATTAGTGGGATCAGAAATGAGAACAAGAAGAAGAAGAGAGGTTTTAATAATGGACTCAGTCAATGAATAATGCACTAGAGTGCTCTAATGATTAACATGTCACTTTTAAGGGACTTACCCTTGAAGACGGCAGTTGATCATGTAGGAACAATCAACCTAGTAAATATCCAGTTTTCTATAATTAGGTATATGGCAAGTGTACATGTTCATGCATTCAACAGACACCCAGAGAGCTTCCCTTTGCAAGCAATTATGACTGTCTAAAACAGCCTTTCTCAACCCTTTCAGCACAGATGAACCCTAGAAATAACTTTCCTGTCTCAGGGAACCCCTGAGAAAATTGCTACATCTACAATGTATGATACATTAGTGTGATGGTCAGTGGGAAGAGTGCTCCTTACACTTGTGGTCATTAAAGAGGATTCACCTCTTACAGATAGCCAATAAGATCAATGGTGTCAGTGGGAAATTATTGGATAGGCAGAAATTTCTCATTGCTCAAGGGACCCCTAGCAACCTCTGGAGGAACCCTAGGATTCCATCAAACCCTAGTTGAGAAACCCTGGTCTAGAATATAGCCAACATGGATGAACAGCTGTTACCCCAGAAAGCAGTAAAGACATAACAACTGCCTTATATGGTGGCAACCTTAAGGTTTGAAGCACTTAGGCATTGCTGTTTTTACCCCTTCCTATATACAGGCAGCCTTTATGATATCCTTTGTACAGTGATGATTTCTGCTACTTGTCGTTTGTATACACTGGTGTGACAGATCCAACTGGGACAAGAGATTATGGAGGGGACTGCAGGGCAGACTCTTGTCTACTGACTATGGACCCTGGTTTTTAAGGGGGCTCTATTCTTGGGGGTGTGTACCTGGGGGTCCCTTGAAGCGGTCTTGCTTTGGATTGGGGTCCATGTCGCCCCGAAGCACACAGGCTCAGGATACCTAGGGCCTGGATACAGATTTGGGCCCAAATCAGCAATGACTGCTTAACCCCTTTCTAGACTGTGAGATTTAGAGCAGATGTTTACCACTTACCAACCTGGGCCCTTTTTTACATTTGTTGATTACAAGTTAAAAGCAGTTTTTTTTGCTACAAAATTACTTAGAACCTCCAAACATTACATATATTTTTTTTCAAACACCCTAGAGAATAAAATGGTGATCGTTGTAATACTTTTGTCACACGGTATTTGCGCAGCGGTCTTTCAAGCGCAATTTTTTTTGGAAAAATTTAAATTTTTTGAGTTAAAAAATAAGACAAAAGTAAAGTTAGCCCAATTTATTTGTCTATTGTAAAAGAGGATGTTACGTCGAGTAAATAGATACCATATATGTTATGGTTGAAAATTGCGTGCACTCGCGCAATGGCCACAAATTCCGGTACTTAAAAGTCTCCATAGGCGACACTTTAAAAATTTGTGCAGAGGAGGTCTTTTGCTAAAATTATTGCTCACACTCTGGTGATCACGGCGATACCTCATATCACTGTTCTGAAAACATCTGGAAACTGTGTGTGAAGAAAGAAACCAGATGCATGCTCTTCTCTATGCTGTATTTTCAAACACACTATCCAGATGTTTCAAGTGCATGAATAGGGTTTCTCCCCGGTTTTAGGTAAAGTGTTCTATTCTATTTCCAGATGTATGAAGAAAAGATTGAATGTGTGAAGAACATCTGTTATGGTGCAGAACACATGTGTGTGAATAGCAGATGTGCAATGACTGACGTTTTGATTTAAAGTGATACACACATTTTAAAAAGAAGTGTGAATAAAAGATGTTGAATGCTTGACGGTTTGATTTAAAGTGACACACACACTTGAAATAATTGTGCAGAAGAGATGTGCAATGTTTGACAGTTTGATTTAAAGTGATACACACATTTTAAAAAGAAGTGTGAATAAAAGATGTTGAATAAGACGTGTTAATAAAGTTCACACACACAGTGAAATTTAGTTTGGCAGTTCGTAAGTTGTAGAAAATAAGTGTGAAGAAAAATTTTACACACATAGTGAAA
>BLSH010473573.1:2501174-2512876 GCA_018402905.1 Glandirana rugosa | reverse complement strand
TTTAAGATAAAGTCACAGTCTTTCTAATTTATAAAACAAAAAGTCAAATTGAGTACCTACCGTAACACAGAGTCCCGAGAAAACTTGTGACTTTTGTTAGAGCCTGTGGACACTATTAATCTAACGGTCGACTCGGGTTAATTTCCTTTTTGATGATTTCCTCCCACAAGGTGTAATAATTCGTCTCGTGGTAAAAGTTCGTTATACCCCTTCTTTTTCCTAGAGAGACGACGACGGCTTTTCTCACTTTATCAAGTTACGGAACGTGCTCCATACTTTTGTAATCTATAAAGTGCTTTTGAATTCGCACTAGTAGTGTGATAATTCTCTAAACACGAGGTGTCCGAGATTGTTTTCAGTGTTCAAAAGAGCCCTGAGACACAATGCCATCCATGAGTTAAACTGAAAAACAAAATATTTAATCTTTCTGACACTGAAATAGAATTTGCATAATAATTTGGAACAGGGTGTATATTTGCATGGTATCGCTCTAGGCGCGCATTTGCCTGGCTTGTCAAAGTAGGCTGTGCGGCAGTGGTGGCTGGTCCACAAGGGGTGCAGGGGTGCCACCCCCTCAGCCCACACCATCTGTGTGGCCATGCACTGTGCGAAGCACCGGACCAACAGGTCTCCACTTGGTACGTCACCACCTCACAAGCACATGACCAGCCTGAGGTCCCAATTGGCCAGTTTTATGTTATGTTATGTGCACTGTGCCCGAGCCCTCCCATCCTGCATTACCAGCGATTCAATATTGGCATTGGCTTCCGGCTTCCTGCCCCAGCCAATCAGGACAGGAGGCTGAAGACAACAGGCTGGGCACCAGGAGAGTCGTGACTTCTGGAGGGCTCCGCCTGTAGGGTAAGTCCAGAGTCCGGGTGATTCGGTTCTAGCCCAGCCTGCTGCCCGCCAACACTCTCTATCGATGGATCGATTTGTGGCCAGAAACTGGACCAGCTCCCAGTTTCTGCTCTGCTGGTTGCAGGACTATGTCTCAGCTGACAAGAAATCCAAGATGACCGCCGCATGAGACACAGACATAGGTATTCCAGCTGACAGGCAACACTCTCCTTCTCCTGCTTCTGCTTCTTCTGCGCTCCCCCCCAAAATCCTGAAGCACCAGCCGCCACTGCTGCATGGCATTCCTGGCGTCCCTCCAGACGTGCCCGAGTCGCATGCTAAACTTTTTTGGGCCATGGGTTGATCACCTCTGATGTAGTGCAAGGGCCTGCCTGACTGAATACAGAGTAAATGGATAGATAGGTGGGTCCTCCTATTCCATAGTTTTAAAAATTTAAAGGAATTAATACAGATATTGTACTGTACTGTAACACAACAGTGCTTACCCAGAGGGCATAATGAATACTTGTCACAGAATTCAACAAAGTAAATGTGTGTAGATTTTCACAAAGTAAGTCTACAAATATCAGGGACACTCATATTAACCACTTGCCCCTCAAGCCAATTCTGACACTTCTCTCCTACATGTAAAAATCATCATTTTTTTGCTTTAAAATTACTCATAACCCCCAAACATTTTATATATATATATATATATATATATTTTTTTTTTTAGCAGAGACCCTAGGACATAAAATGGTGGTTGTTGCAACTTTTTATGCCACACGGTATTTGCACAGCAATTTTTCAAACGTGCTTTCTTTGGAAAAAACACTTTCATGAGTTTGAAAAAAACAAAACACTAAAGTTAGCCCGATTTCTTTGTATAATGTGAAAGATGATACTGCGCCGAGTAAATACCTAACATGTCAGGCTTTAAATTTGCGCACACTTATGGAATGGCACCAAACTTCAGTACTTAAAAATCTCTATAGGCTGCGCCTTAATATTTTTTGCAGGTTACCAGTTTAGCGTTACAGAGGAGGTCTAGTGCTAGAAATATTACTCTCATCCTAATGTTTGGGGTGATACCTCACATGTGTGGTTTGAATGGCATTTACATATGCGGGCGCCACCTTCATAAGCGCTTGTTTCTGTATGGGAGCACGTGGGGACTGGAGTGCTTTATTTTTTTTTTTATTATTTTTTTTTATTTAAAAAAAAATATTTTTACACTTTCCCTTAAATGTTTTACTTTTTTATCACTTTTATTTCTATTACAAGGAATGGAAACATCCCTTGTAATAGGAATAGTGCATGACAGGTCCTCTTTATGGAGAGATCTGGGGTCTATAAGACCCCAGATCTCTCCTCTAGGCTGGAAAGTCTGAGATAAAAAAAAACAAAATAAAAAAAGAAGATCTCGGCTTCCCAGCCTAATACACGGCAGTGTTTACAACTGCCTTGGCAGGACGTGATGTTATAACATCGCGCCTGACCATCGAGAGTCATAGAGATGACTGGGGATCATCTGATCCTCAGTCAGCTCTATGGTAAACTTACGCCGCCAGCAGATTCCTTGTCCGGCTTGTCGATTGCAGAGGGCCGCCCCCTATAAAACAATCAAGTGGTAAAACAGCCACTATGATTGTTCTTACGGTGTAGGGAATCGCCTGCTGAAAAGAATGATATCTGATTCATCATTCAAATATCGCCACTTCAAGTTCCCGACATCATATGATGTGAACCCGGGTGAAGTGGTTAATAGGAGTAGGCTAGAAATGATTTAAATACAATATGGAAATGAATATATGATTTTACGTTTTAACCACAGATACACTTAAATTGATTCTAAAGGATAAATGTTTTTTTTTCTTCAGATAAACATGTCATACTTACCTGCTCATTGCAATGGTTTTGCACAGAGCAGCCCTGATTTTCCTCTTCTGGGGTCCCCTGCGGGTGCTCCTGGCTCCTCCTATTTCTATGTCATCTAATAGAAATTGGTTGACAGACCTCCCAGCTCTAAAGGGAATGTATCCATGTGGCCAATGTGAGATCTGCAAGTTTGTGGATAGCTTTGAAGTGTTCTCTGACTTAGAAGGCATGAATCAATAAAACATCAGTTTATTAACTGTGCTACCACCAGGGTTCTTTATACCCTACAGTGTCCCTGCAAAAAAATATATGTGGGAAAGACCAAACGCCAATTGCGTGTTAGGACTGGATTAATCTCATGGAGGAAGACCCCATGGGTCTATATTTTGCCAAATTCCACAATGTAAAGCCCAACGTCCTAAAGATCAAAGGTTTTTTATGCCCTTAAACTTTCTGGCCGCAGAGGGGACTTTGATACAATCCTGTTGAGGAAAGAAAAAGTTTGTTTTTTTTCGCCCGGGTTCTATGGTGCCTAGGGGGTTGAATAATGAGATGAGACTCAAGGTGTTCCTGGAGCCTTGACCCTCAAAATAGCTGTGCAGTAGGGGGTCTTCTTTAAAATGAGGACCCTAAGATGCACTACTGCACAGATACTAACACAAATGCCTTGAGAATAGGGAAATGTGTTATACGGCTCTAAAGGCAGTATTGGAGGTGATAACATTGCACTAAGCCTACAATTAGCCTCATGTGGGACAAGTAGTGTAGTAGCAACAAAATAACACCCCCCCCCCGCCCTGTTTTCCTAGAGCTTAACTTACACAAGGATGCTTGTGGGTGATCCTGCTGTGTCCTTTTTCATGATAATTGTCAGTTTTAAACCATGTTCTTAATGGTGTCTGGTAAGGTGGGTCATTGTTGTTATTTTTGAATAATGTTGTTACAATAAAGTATTTTTTAACTTTTCAGTATTCCTCTAATTGGTTCTCCAATACAACTCCTTCTCTGGTTTTACCAATTTAGTTTAGCTTGCTCCTGGCTCCTCCCCCCACCGAGTGCCTCTATAGCAAGCTGCTTGCTCTGGGGACACTTGTGTGTGCTTGCTCCTGAGCCAGCTATGTGCATTTATTGACACACAGAACTGTTCTGCCTCATGCTCCCTCCTCACTTGCTGTGACTCACACCAGCAGGAGCCAACGACTCCCTCTGCTGCCTCTTTTTCCAATGAGGAAGGTGAGAGCCTCTGCTCTCATGCACATCACTGAATCTAGATTGGGCTAAGAGACATATTTAAGTGGGCTGGGGGTGGGGAGCTGCATGCAGAAGTATTTTTACCTTAATGCAAAGACTGCATTAAGCAAAAAAAAAAAAAAACTTGCACCTTTAGAACCACTTTAAAGATTCCAAAGGCATTTGTAGCTCTCCGTGAGAGCAAAGATCGGGTACAGCTCTTTTTTGTATAGTGCCACATGAAGTAAACAGCTTAATCTCACTGTAGAGGAGCTCCAGGATTTCTTTGTATTTTTTCCACCAGTGACCTTTGGTGTTCCCAACCTTATTTGTTTCCTGCCTGACATGACACTAACCTTTAATTCCAATTCCTTTATCTTAATGTCTTTCCTAGTTGACCAACCTCTTGGTTTGACCCTTGGCCTCATCTATGCCTCATTTCGACTTCTGGTACAGCTGTTGAGTTTCTGGTTTGACCTTTGTGCTGTTTTTAATCTACATCTCTATGTATCTTTCTAGCAGTGGCAACAATCAGGTACAATATATCTGCTACCTAAAACCTAGGGACATCTAAGTTCCAATAGGTACATAAAGATTTGAAATGAGGATGTGCTCCATATTCTGGGACTGATTTGTGCAGGATCCTACATACTATTAACTTATTTGTTATTGCTTTTTTTTTTTTTTACACTATGAATAAAATTTGACACACTTTAAACTATTGTATTTGTTGTTTTGAGAGGGTCTTTAATGTCCAGTAAGTGAAGGTTTGAATTATAAATCATTATTATCTTTTTAGTGATTTTATTTATTAAAGTGATTCCAAACTCAAAGCATTGTTTACGTTAATACATTACCTGGATTAGGGTAAAAAAATGCCCCGCTACCTGTTCCCGGCCCTTAATCATTCCCTGAACACTTACCTGGTTCATTTCACCATTCTAACACTGTCCCATCCTCAGAACCGCCCCTCCCATTTTCTGGTCTCCCAAGAGACACTGAGAGCAGCTCAGGAGCGTGCATGCATGAGTGCCCGCTTAGCACCTGACTTGATGTGGAGGGAAGAGCAGAGAGCGCCGGCGGTGGACTGCCAAAGAGGAGGTAAAGGATTGCTTTATATAATATCATTGCACAGAGAAGGTAAGTATGACATCTTTTTTTTTTAGACAAAAAACAATGCTTCAATATCACTTTAAGAGCTGAACTCACTGCAGTACTCGCCTGCATTCTGACACATAGCCCTGAAGAAGCTGTCCTGCACAGCTGGCCATTGGTGCTCTTCCAGTATGAATGACAACCAGTGTCATTCGACCCACATCCTGTGAGCCCAAGCTATCATAAAGATACACTATGGGGCCTCAATGTGCTTACCTTGGCTTACAGTAGAGTACCGCAGAAAGAAATGGCCTCTCCCTGGGTTATTGAAGAAGAAACAGACCACAGGACCTCATATTACCATTCAGAAGACAACTGGGTTTAAAGTGGTTGTCAACTTTTGACAACCACTTTAACCTACAGGTAAGCCTATAATAAGGCTTACCTGTAGGATCCCTGCATATCTCCTAAACCTGCACGGTTTAGGAGATATACAGAGTACTTGCATGTGCCAACGTCATTGGGCACATGCGCAGTGAAGAAACGGCCTCCGTGCCGTTTCTTCACTGAGATTGTACTGCAATTGGCAGCTCCCACACGCATGCGTGGGAATGACGTCACGCGGCTCCGCCAAATCACAGGGCCAGAGTCCGCGGGGCGAAGATGGAGCGGGGACAGCACAGGCTTCCAATGCAGGTAAGTGTCACATAATAGGCTAGTATGCAATGCATACTAGCCTATTATGCTTTTATATTGCAGGGTAATAAGGGGGAACAAATAGGAAGTAAAACCCATCAGGGTTTACTTCCTCTTTAAAATGGAACTCTAGCCACAAATAATAAGATAGAAATGAATAGCCAAATAAACGATAAAATAACAAAACTTCACTGTCAAGCTATCGATTTTCTCCACAGTATTTTTTTCTGCAGCTAGATGTTCACAGTCTCATAGCTCACTTCCTCTGAGTCCAGGTGGCCTTATACCAGCTACCAGCCTGTGGAACAGGACAGTGAAAGGAGAAGCAGCACACTTATAGCTCATCTCTCTGTCACTCTGCCTTCTTCTCCTTTCACCATGCATCTTCTCAGCACAAAAAGGGATTGGTTCCTTGTGCTGCTGCTTCTTCCTCTCACACTCCACCTCAACTGTACAGTGGCTGCGAGATGTTGATACCAGGTCAAATTCAATTACTAGCACTGCTTGCATATAAAATATACATGTAATGATCTACAGATGATTGCAGAGCTGCATTCATGTGTGTGTTTTATATTTGCTTAAAGTTCAACTTTAAAGTGGAAGTAAATTCAAGCACATGAAAAAAAAATCTCCCTGCAAGGTAAGAGCATAATGTGCGAGAGTCTGAGAGTGAGTACATGGCCTGTCCAACATATTTATATCCTCCCCCAGCATGCACCAGTGGCATAAACCTCCTACTGGATTGGCTGAAGGAAATATAAATATTCATAACTTAGTTTTGTTTGTAAACTCTCACATTATGACCAGTGGTACCAATGACATCTACTGGCAACAGTGAGAAATCACAAGCCAACTTAAGCTTAGTTAAAAAACAGATGAAAAACTATACACTCAGTAAAGGCTGACCTAACTACAGCCCAGCCAACAATGACATTGACATAGCAACTCCTGTTTAGGACAAGAGGCTACATATGTAAAAAGTTGATCATTAGATCCTTAAAATGCATACCATCCTGGCCACTAATGACCCATACATTATAACACAATAATACATTTTACTACAGATAAAGTAATTGTTTTACAATTTTCCTCACCCCTACACTTTAGCATGTTACTCATGTTTGTCTCTTATATTCAGGGTATTTTTCAAAATCTTGCATGCTGATAGAGTTGGAGAGGGCCAAACAGCAAAAATTTGGCACGTTTCGTGGGTTCAGGCACACCACTTCTTCAGGTTCTGTGAAACAATAAGACAAAATCCAGTATAATCCCTTCCAGATAAGATAAAGAAAAAGTAAATTGTGCCATTTTCCCAGATCAAGCCATTCAATTAATGAAAAAGCCTTTAATTGTAAAAAAGGGACTGTCAGGGACGTGCTGGTCATAGCATTACTAATGCTCAAGGGCGGATGTAAATGCGCATGCGTAGGCACGATCCCACAATTGCCCATCATGTTAGGTACAGGAATGTGTGCATGCACGTGCTCGCCAATAAACGTTGGTGCCCAAATGCCATATATAACTGCAGCAGGTTCACTAATACTTTGCTGTCTGATCTGCAGCTTGTATCCATATACTTTTTCCTGTGATACTTACTTGATTCTTGTGTTTGACTCGGCTTCCTGTGACTACGCTTGCTATGCATTATACTGATCCCAGCTTGCCTTGTTGACTTTGTTTAACCTCTCCACTGCTTGATATCCTGTTGCAAAAACTTGCCTGCATCCTGACCATTCTTTGCCTGCCATCTATGCCTGCATCTGATCGGCTCAAGGCCACTGTTACAACATCGGTGGTCCCTGAGCAGGGGTTATAGGAGAGGCCTTCCCTATGCATGTCAGGCTCAGCCGTCAGGTACATGACAGGGACCTTATAGTTCCCAGCCTGGTAACTTGCTGAAAGTCGTAGATTGATGTCAGGGTGATACTTAGTAAGTTGGGATGGGCCGAAACCCCCCCCCCCGGGGTTTGGTTTGCACCGGAACACCGCGAACAGGCAAAAAAGTTTGTGCAAACACGCAAACCCTATTAAAATCAATGAGACATGATCATGAAAAATCAAAAGTGCTCATTTTAAAGGCTTATATGCAAGTTATTGCCATAAAAATTGTATGGGGACCAGGGTACTGCCCTTGGGGACATGTATCAATGCAAAAAAAATGTAATAATGCTGAAAGTGAAAAAATAAAAATGAAATATTCCTTTAAATATCGGGCCTGAGGAGCCCCCTTAGTCTGCCTGTAAAGTGGCGCATCTGTGTGATGTCTACAACAGTGCTGCAGCAAATTTAAAAGAAGTATGACCCAGCACACATAAAGATTAAGCCTCCATCCCTGGGTATTGGTTAAATAGCAAAAAGGTAGTTTGGTGGGACTGAGGCAAAAATAATTATAATTTAAAATGTATGAATACAAATCTTTTATTTTTGAACAATTGATTCTTTCAGAAAACCTTACATTTCATAAAAATCCATGGACTCAACTTTGATGTACCATGGTTGCTTGCAAATTGCTACGTATTGAAACATAATTTCTTAGAACAATTGACAACAATAAATTCATACATATACATAAAAGAATGCAATGCATCAATCAAATGTATCTTGATATCTTTTCAAAGCTTTACACGTTTCGTGGCTACATTGCCACTCATACACACAGATGAATAGAGTGCCTTGCGAGTGTATGCTGAATGTCACAAGGGCCTGCAAGTGTGTGAATAGGTAAAACATGAGTATGTGTGGTTTGGTACAAAAAAAAAAAGAATGGTGTTTAAAAATCGTGCTTGGTGCAAATGAATGAAATGAACTAATGTCAATATTGCAGATCCAGAGAGAAAGCTTGGATGTGGTGGGTGTATTGGACAAGTGAAGTAGGATAAATAACAAAATCAAAAAATCTAACCAAAATTTTAAAAATTGCAATTACATGCCCCAGTCAAACAGGTGCAGAAAAATTGAGCCTTTGGTGTTGGTGGTGCCAGTACACTGTAACCCCTCAGGCACTCTTGTTTGGCGCAGGAGCAGGCCCTGCTGTTGTAAATTATTTTAAAAATTGTAATGACATGCCCCTGTAAAACAGGTGCAGAAAAATTGGGCCTTGAGTGTTGGTGGTGAGCCTATCAATGGAGTCTGTGGACAGGCTGCTCTTTGATGCATTATGAACCCTCCAGCAGCACTGAATGTCCATTCAGAAAGCACGCTGGATGCAGGACAGGCCAGTAGCTCGACTGCATTTTGAACAAGTTCCTGCCAGTGGTCCATCCTTAAGACCCAGTAACTCAGTGGATGCTCAGTTGGAAAGGTCTCCAAGTCTGCTCTTGCCTCTAGATATTTCTGCACCACATAATGCAGACACTGCCGATGGTTTTGTGAACCTATCAGCCCTGGGTGCTGAGGACTGAAGAATTGTTTAAAGGCATCGGTCAGCTGGCCACCTTCTCCACCGCACTTCCTCTGACTGAAGAAAGCCTCAGAAACACTTTGTCCAGCACCAGGAAATGGTACCCTCCCAGGGTCTGGAAAGGCATTGCACAAACTTTTCTTCAAGGTATCCAGAAGATGTTTCATCCTCTGCTCCCTCTGCAAAGGCAAGATGAGCTCTGCAACTTTACCCTTGTAATGTGGATCAAGACGGGTTGCCAGTCAGTAATGATCCCTCTCCTTGATACCACAAACCCTGGGGTCATTTTGCAGCCTTTGCAGAATCTGGGAGCCCATGCAGCCTAAGTTTGAGGTGACATAAGAGTCCTCTGGGTCACTGAGGATGACATTGTCAGGAACTACCTCTTTTAAATATATTCCTACACTGCCTGCACTGACTATATACTCTACACTGAATGAGCTGTATATATAGTCTACACTAAATGCAGCGTATATATATATATATATATATATATATATATATATATATATATATACACACACACACTGCCTGCACTGCCTGTACATACTCTACACTGTACCTATATACTACACTGCCTACACTCCACTAACTAACCTAGCTAAACCATCTCTCTATCTCCACTTTCACGCACTACATATGGCCACAGTTCAAGCGGCTTTATATAGTGTGGGGCGTGGACTGAAACTCCTGAGCCATGATTGGCCAAAGGCACCCTGCCTCTGGCCAATCATGGCTCTCACAGCAGAGCTCGCTGTGATTGGCCAAAGCATGCAGGTCATGTGCATGCTTTGGCCATTCAGCGTGTGTGATTCCCCACGGTCTAGCACTGCATTATGGGGCGCTAAAATTTGCTGCGAACGCCCCATAATGTTTGAGATTCTTCGAACGCCCGATGTTCGAGTCGAACATAAGTAACATTGGGCCCATACCTATTAGTAAGGTAGAACAGCCTGGGAGCGAGGCTGGTAATGCCTTAGCAACATCCTCTCAACAAGGCAGGATGGGAAGATACCATCTTTGAGCTTTTTGGTCAGGCATCAGGATGTATGCAAATGGCCTACACCTACAGGAAGAGCATTATTTAACTTTGGTCAAAGCTGTACAGTTTGTTTTTATCGACAGGCACCACTTACCTGCATATGTAATTTTTGGTAAAGTGAACTAACACTTTTAGGTAGGTAAGTGGGGAATTTTTAAAATAGTATGTCTGGGTGTCAGGGACCATAAACCAGGCAGAGACAGAAAGTACAGTTAAAATCACACCTTTGGGGGCGTGGCGACCAGCGGAGAAGATGGCCGCATAAGCTGAACGCTCCGCCGAGCCACCCGAGATAGACCACGACGGTCTCCGCCTCAACAGCATCGCAAGTGCCCACAAGCCCGGCAGAGGTGCGGGGAACGACAGAGATGACCCGAAAGAAAAAAGAATGCGCCCAAGTGAAGAAGCTCGCCAGCTTCTTCCACCAAGGAGCCGGAAGGCCGAGGCAGCATGGCGGCGGTCCGCTCCTCCAGCAGACACGCGGCACGGGAGACCGCGCGCCGCACCACAACCTGCAGCAAGGAGAGAGCAGAGTGGGGAATCCGGACAGCGGGAACTCCTCTGGGTCATCTTCACCCTCTACACAGAGCCCAGTGAAATCCAAGCCAAGGAGAGACTCCCCAGAAGTGGAAAACAGCATGGAGGTAGGCCGCATATCCCCCACACCTAGTGGCACACAAAACACATCTCCAGACCCCATAGATGCTTTCCCCACCATAGGACAGCCAATATCAGACACGACACTGAAGGGAATGCTGATCTCACTGAGAACATCCCTGCAATCTGATATCAAAGAGTGCATGCAGCAGTTCCAGCTAGAGCTCCAGGACCTGGGAGACAGAGTAGCTCGCACTGAAACCTCCATTGAACAGATAACCACATCATTTAACTCTATGGTGGATGCACACAGTAACCATGCAGAGGAAATTGAGTGGATTAAAGCCAAAATCTCAGATTTGGAGGACAGGGCCAGAAGAAACAACCTCAAACTAAGAGGTATCCCAGAGAACATACCCCAAGAACAATTACAAAAATATGTGACTGATCTATTCTTGAAGGTAGCACCATCTCTCTCTACAAATGAGCTGCTAATAGACAGGATTCATAGACTGCCTAAACCCTCCTTTCTGGCCTCAGAAGTACCCAGAGATGTAATCCTTAGAATGCACTACTACAAGTCAAAAGAGCAGATCACACTAGCATTCAGGAAGAGCACAGACCTACCAGGGGAATATGCAGGCATACAAATGCTACCTGATTTATCCAAACACACGCTACAAAGGAGGAGAAATCTAGCGACAATTACCAAGGCGCTGAGGAACCACAATGTTCCACACCGCTGGAAATACCCTGCAACTTTGTCAGTGACATACCATGGCACTACAACAATGATCCAAAACCTGGAGGAAGGACTCCAGGCTCTGAGGAAATGGGGAATCCTACCACCCGCACCCACCATCCTAAGGGGTAAAGGAGTCTCGGACCTCAGGAAGGAGGTCCAAAACCTAGTAACAACATCAC
>BLSH010473573.1:2475132-2485191 GCA_018402905.1 Glandirana rugosa | reverse complement strand
AGCCAGGCCTTCTTGTGCAACATCAGTGCCTGACATCACAAATGGACTTCTGGAAGAATGGTCAAACATTCTCATAGACAAACTCCTAAACCTTGTGGACAGCCTTCCCAGAAGAGTTGAAGCTGTTATATATGTATATGTATATATATATATATATATATATATATATATATATATATATATATAGTGCCCCCAAAGTGTAGGCATTTTTTTGGTGAGGTCTTTTTGGTAGGAGAGGCAAAATTGAATGCAGGCCTGAATGTTTTGATCTGAGCTGGGGAGTGGCTCAGGGAGTGGCTGGAGACGGAAGGAAGGAAGGAACACCCCTTGGAGTTTCCTTCCCTTTGAGCAAAGAAGGCTCTGGAAAGAGTGATGGATGAGGAGGTGTCACTTCCTGATGTATGACAAGGAGCACTGACCAATCTACAGTCTGGATTGGCAGGGGGCAGGCCTCCTTAACTACAGCTGTCTGCCAGCAAGGGGCAGGAGAAGTCGGGTGGAAGTGTGGAAGATGTAGCAGAAGTGCTGTGGAGGCCTCTACCCAGGAGGGAGCCCCCAGTCTGGGGTGGGGGGTGACCTTGAGGCCTGCAGACTCGGGTGCAGCCAGGAGGGGAGTTGATTCCGAGCAGCACAAGGGAGTAGGAGAACAGCAGAGGTGCTACTGAGAACACTTTAAAATATCCACTGGAGTCGCTGAGTGACAGGCCCTGGGAGCTGGAGGAAAGGCTAGAGCAGACTGGAAGAGGAATAGTAGACAGTCTGTGGAGATCACAGGAACCAGTCAGGGGAAGGAGTGTTTCACATGGAGGAAAGCAGGGCGGTGTGACCTGGAAGAGGGGTGGGCTGGAAGTTGTAGTCCTTCAAAAGGCCCAGCTAGCACCAATGTACTAAGCTACACTTTGAGGGGTCTTTGACCCTGACCTGTAGCTGGTGGTCCAGAGGTACTGCTGACAGAGTGCAGGCCTCACCTTGTGCCAGCTGCGGTGAAGAGAAAGAAATGGAGTGAGCCTGATAAAGGAAACTAAGTAAAGTGCTGGAGAGAAGTGAAGGAGCAATAGTCTGCAAGAGAAGTGCTGGAGAGAAGTGAAGGAGCAATAGTCTGCAAGAGAAGTGTTGGAGGAAGTAGTGTGTATATACGGTTGTGTATATAGATGGTCCTGTAACCAATCCTTTGGGCATCCCACAGTCACCCCTTTTCCCCATCCAAGTAAATCCCCTAAATAAAACAACAAAAACAAGAGCCGGCCTGTTCAGTGACTTCGGATGTGTGAGATATGGTGGGATTGAGGGCAGCTATAAGGTGAACCACATCTAACAGCCACTACCAAGGGAGCACATGGCTGCTGCAGACCACGCACCAGAAGGGGAGGCAAGTGGTTAAGAAAAGGACATTCCAGGGGAATAACAATGAGACTCCAGAACCAACGAGGACATTAGAAGATAATGTGGTATACAATATTTCTTCTATAACTCTATCAGAGACTGAGTTAGGAGTACTTAATAAAGGTTTAGGTGTTTGTCCTAAAGAAAAAATGCATGAACTCATGTTGAAATAGGTTTTAGATCGCTTTTTTAGGCATCTTAGATTAAAAGCTCATTATGCACTAAAACCTTCATTATTCAATACAAATGTGCCTGTTTTATCGGTAAAAAACTTAAATTTAAAAACTAAAAGTACCAGTGTGCCCCCATGTGCGGCTGTGGAAGTGTTCATAGATAAGGTTAATGTAAAGATTGCTTCATTTTTAATGATAGGTCGAAAATCGATCATATACCTAATAACCTTAAATCTTCAGAAATTGAAGCTCTTTCCTCCTTGTCAGCTCAGCGAGATATTATTTTCAAACCGGCCAACAAGGGGGGAGCTATTGTAATCATGGACACTTCCAAATATGAGGCAGAGGTACTAAGACAATCGTCTGATATAAAAACATATAAACAACTAGACTCTAGTCCTGTGTTTAAGGTTTAATCTAGAATAAAAAGTGTTGTATCTCAAGCTCTAAAAGATGGCATAACTGACCTGGAAACTCAAAATTTTTTGATATGTGAACATCCGATTACCCCATTGATGTATATATTGCCAAAAATCCATAAAAATCTCCAAGACTCCCCTGAACGCCCCATAGTGTCTGGAGCTCAGTCAACCACCACGCCCTTAGCTCAATATCTTGACAGATATTTTACACCATTGGTGGTCAATACAAAATCATATTTGCGTGATACCAGTGATTTTCTAGAGAAAATTAAAGATATAAAAGTGGATGCTGACTCAGTCCTATAGTCAATGGGATGTTTCCAGCCTTTGTACAGTAATTCCTCATGAGTTGGGTATTGAAGCTTGTCAGAGACTTCTAAAACATTCAGGAAATTATAATAAAAAACAAATTGATCTCATGATTCATGCTTAAAATTGTGCTTGAAGAAAACTAATTTCTGTTCAAGAAACACATTATCTACAACTTAAAGGGGCATCAATGGGTTCCAATGGCGCACCCCCATATGCAAGTTCATTCATGAACATGATAGAGATGGCATTCATATACAACAATAAGATGTTCACTGATAATTGTCAGGGATGGTTCAGAATTTTGGATGATGTCTTTGCGGTGTGGGGTGGCGACATTGGAACCCTGTTATTATTTGATCAATATTTGAATTATCAGGTCTTAAATGTAATATTCTTTACAGTCATAGTGAGATCTCTTTTTTAGACACAGTACTGAGAATAAAAGGCATAAACTTGGATAGTGATTTATTCATTAAAAGCATGGATTTTAACCCACTTTTACATTTTGATAGCTTTCACCCACAAAGGGTATTTAAATCTATCCCCAGAAGCCAGCTTAAAAGGGTTAAACAAATTGTTAGAGACCCACAATGTAGAGAGGAAAGATTGAATGAGATGGAGAGCAGACTTTTATGGAGGGGTTCTAATTAGTAAAGAATGGGAGCATTTAGCAGAAACTAACATGAATGAAAGGTCCCAAAGAAATCATCATGGAATTCCATTTGTCTCCCAATTTCACCCATTTTCAAATAGGGTTAATAAAATGTTGCTAAAACATTCAAATTTACTAAGAAAAAAGAAAATTACCCTAATATTTTGGAATTTCATAATCCACCACTATTGTCGTATAGAAAAGGACGTACTATAAAAGACAGACTGGTCAGATCTGACCAGTATGTCCCGCCCGGTACTATCATCAAATTTCTGGGTCCCCGCAACTTGGGCTCTTATCCTTGCCTTGCGTGTATAAAATGTAACTCTTTGATTAAGGACAAAACAATATCGCACCCCCACAAAGGTTACAATATTCCAATGAAAGCCCCTTATACTTGCCAATCACCATTTGTGATTTATGCAATAAAACGTCCTTGTGGGTTGCTTTACATTGGTGAGACCACTCAGAAGGATGGGATAGCAA
Organism: Glandirana rugosa; assembly: GCA_018402905.1. Lineage (NCBI taxonomy): Eukaryota > Metazoa > Chordata > Amphibia > Anura > Ranidae > Glandirana > Glandirana rugosa. The sequence goes on along the minus strand of BLSH010473573.1, from coordinate 2,481,763 downwards.
GGCATAAATTCTCTATTAGAGAAAAGTTGACACAATTGCCTCTAGCGAGGCATTTTTTGGAAAAAGGGCATACTATTGCCCAACTAAAACGTATGGTACTAGTTGGGATTCCCAAAAAAAGAAGGGGTGGTGATAGAGAACTTATTTAAAAAAAACGGGAGGTACATTGGATTAGCCTTTTGGATAAAATTGCTCAGAAAGGGTTAAACACGGACTTCGATTTGTATTTATTTATTTTATTCCTTTCCATTTTTCCTTGCTTCTGCTATGTGGGTGCTATTCATAGAGAACAACAGTGACCCAGTTGTACCAGTGTTTGGCTCCTTTCACGGCGGGCTCCGCTGCTCAGCGGGTACTCAGCCGTTGATCCCGCTGAGCCGGAGGATGACAGGACAGTCTCTGCACTCCATGCAGAAACTGACCTGTCAGAGCTCCATTCTCCTCTATGGGGGATCGGATGAACATGGACCGTCTGCCCTTGTTCATCCGATCCGATCCGCCAGACGGATGGAAAATAGGGTTTCCATCAGTCTGTATTTAGCGGATCGGAGCGGATTGGATTTCAGTGGACATGTTTGAATTTGATGTTTAGATATATCATTGATCTGAGGAAGGGCATAAACTTTTAAGCCCGAAACGGTTATCATGGATGATTGCATCATGTCATTTTGTATTTTTTGAACAATCGGTTCAATAAAGATAATATTTTAAGTGCAGCATTCCTCTGAACTACTATTATACATATATAATTTTTTTTTACTTTTTTTGTCTAAGCATACTGTAGATCTTTGTATGTCCCAAGCATGTTTGAATCCACTAATTGTTAACGTACTCATTATCTCTATAGGAAGTCTATTCCAATCATCAACTATGTTTTTAGTAAACTTCTTATTTTTGAGATTTTCTTCCAATAAGAAAATTATACTTTCTGATGTGCACGACCCACAGCTGGTAACCCAGCAATGATAGACTTCTATGCAGCTGTATCTGCATGCTTCAAAGCTAGCTTGTTCCTCTGTGGCTTTAATTCACCGCCTTTGCTTTCTTCCTGGAGCCTTCACTATATATTGAACTTATTCTTTTATTGCATTCTTTATGTATTGTTTCGTTGACATGACCCAAACTTGTGCACAGTTAGCAACTTGTCTTGCCAAGACAAGGCAATAAAGGTAAATTCTAAGCAATGAAGGAAATGCAGAACTTTTATAAGATAAATATCTTTCTTTACTTAGTGTGTGCCTTTGGGCTTTATAAAATCTAATAATAAGACAGTGTCTACAACTCCTCTAACGGCCTAATCCCTTGGCTTTTCCCCGGTGTGAATTTTCATAAAGCAGTCTCTTTTTACAATGTGTGAGTTGTGTTAAGAATGTATCAGGATTATTAGCCCGTCGTTCAGTGTCCTTTCACATATTATTACTAGTCTGCTGCTCTCTGAAGACCTCGGTTCTTTTACATTAAGTGCGGTCTATCTCAGTGCCTGATGTTTATTCATTTTCATTCTTATTCATTTACAGTTTCTTACGTCAGTCCCTTAAAGGGATATTTCACTTGCAGCTCATAATATATCAGCTCAGGACCAGCCTTTTCTTTCCAAAATGCTTATGCTAATTTACTTAACGCCTTCCTGTCCAGTCTCAACATTCCTTTAACCCCTTTGCACCAGTGCCTCCCGACCCTTTAAGAGGTTTCAGATAGCGGGAGCCAGGGATGGGGTTGATTAGGTCTACAGTTCCTGCGGTTCACATTTTCCACCTTTTGTTATGTTACAGCCTTATTCCAAAATGGAATAAATTCATTATTTTCCTCAAATTCTTCAAACAATACCCCATAATGACAACGCAAAAGAAGTTTGTTTGAAATCTTTGCAATTTATTCAAAATAAAAAAACGAAAAAAATCACATGTGCATAAGTATTCACAGCCTTTGCTCAATACTCTGTTGAAGCACCCTTGGCACCAATTACAGTCTGAAGTCTTTTTGAGTATGATGTTACAAGCTTGCACTCCTATTTTTGGGCAGTTTCTCCCATTCTTCTTTGCAGGACCTCTCAAGCTGCTCCATGAGGTTCGATGGGGAGCATTGGTGCACAGCCATTTTTAGATCTCTCCAGAGATGTTAAATTGGGTTCAAGTCTGAGCTCTGGCTGGGTCACTCAAGGACATTCAAAGAGTTGTCCCATAGTCACTCCTTTGTTATCTTGGCTGTGTGCTTAGGATCGTTGCCCTGTTGGTATATGAACCTTTGCCCCAGTCTGAGGTCCAGAGCTCTCTTATGTAGGTTTTCATCAAGGATGTCTCTGTACATTGTTGCATTCATCATTCCCTTGATTCTGACTAGTCTTCCAGTTCCTACTGCTGAAAAACATCCTCACAACATGATGCTGCTCCCACCATGCTTCACTGTAGGGATGGTATGGGCAACAGGTGATGGGTGGTGCCTGGTTTTCTCCATACATGCGCTTGCCATTCAAGCCAAAGAGTTTAATCTTTGTTTCATCAGACTGGAGAATTTTGTTTCTCAGGGTCTGAGAGTCCTTCAGATGCCTTTTGGCAAACTCCAGGCGGGCTGCTATGTGCCTTTTACTGAGAAGTGGCTTCCGTCTGGCCACTCTACTATACAGACCTGATTGGTGGAGTGCTGAGAGATGGTTGTTCTTCTGGAAGGTTCTCCTCTCTCCACAGAGACGTGCTGGAACTCTGTCAGAGTGACTATGGGGTTCTTGTTCCCCTCTCTGACTGACTGAGGCCCTACTCCCCCGATCACTCTAGGAAGAGCCCTTGTGGTTCCACACTTTTTTCATTTACGGATGATGGAGACCAATTGTGCTCATCGGGCCCTTCAATGGTGTATACATTTTTCTGTACCCTTCCCCAGATCTGTGCCTCGATAAAAGCCTGTCTCAAAGGTCTACAGACAATTCCTTGGATTTCATGGCTTGGTTTGTGCTCTGACATGCACTGTTAACTGTGGGACCTTATATAGACAGGTGTGTGCCTTTCTAAATCATGTCCAATCAACTGAATTTACCACAGGTGGACTACAAAAAAAGTTGTAGAAACATCTCAAGGATGATCAGTTGAAACAGGATGCACCTGAGCTAAATTTTGAGTGTCATGGCAAAGGCTGTCAGTACCTATGTACATGGGATTTTTTTCATTTTTTTTTTTTATTACATTTGCAAAGATTTCAAACAAACTTCTTTCACATTATGGGGTATTGGTTGTAGAATTTGGAGGAGAATAATTTAATCCATTTTGGAATAAGGCTGTAACATAACAAAATGTGGATAAAGTGAATACTTTCCAGATGCTCTGTAGCAGTTTACATGGATGAGGCCAACCCCTTAAGACTGGCAGGGGTGATTAAAATGATCAGCTGTTATTTATTTATGCAAAACTTTTATTCCAAAGGGGAAACAAATTGCTGTAACTGCTTATAAAGTGTGAGCTGGAGTTTGGCTTCAATTTGTTAGTGTATTAAAATCTGCTAATACATTTAACACTCCGCTCCCCAAACTGACAACGCTGCTGTCTGTTGCACCCCAAGTGCTCATTCCTCCAGAGTTGTGTCTCACTAATACGGGAGGTGTGTTACTGGCCAAGCCAAAGAAGAGAAAACTGATGCAGCCACCATATCTAGTGATTGAAGCTGCAATATATTCCATTTTTGGTTTGGGGTTTAATACAGCTTTAACTGAGTTATGAGGCTCCTTTCACATCTAGGCGTTGCTACTTTACAGGCGTTTTTTGGGTATTTATTCAGGTGTTTTTTTGGGGCGTTTTTGCAGCTTTTTGTACAGGCATTATGAAGTTCAAAAAGTTACCAATGTAAAAGAATTAAAACACCTGTGATCTAGAACGCTCAGATGTGAACAGGGGCCATTGAAATGAATGAGATTTGCCTTGTTGGGCTATTTCAAAGCTGAGGCTTAGAGCAGAAAATGCCCAAAAATGCCTAGATGGGAGCGGAGCCTTAGGTCCTTTTCACACGGGGTGGATCTGCTCACTGGGGTCTGCCAGCTCAGCAGGAGATCGCTCCCTTGATCTCCACTGAGCCGGTGAATGACAGGACCATCTCTGCTCTCTGTGCAGATCTGTGGATCTGTCAGAGGCCCTCTGTTTCCAGGTGGTCCATTTTCATCCGATCCCATCAGATCCGCCAGACGGATGACGAACGTATCGCCCATACGTCTATTTTAGCGGATCTTGACAGATCGGAAGGCAGACAGGTGTCAGCGGACACATCTCCACTGACATCCGCCTGCCCATAGAGGTCTATGGAAGGCCTGCTCGGATCTGTCTGAAAAACGGACAGGCGGATCTGAGTGGTCCAATCGTGTGAAAGGAGCCTTACACTCAGGGAAGGGGGAGAGGTTTGCCTGATCCTGTTAACTCCTTTTCATTGCTAGAGACCAGGAGCTCTCTTTGAAAGCTTGGTTGTGGGAGTGAACAGTGAAATGCAAGGAAAAAATAGCATTTTTGCTTGCACATGATTGGATGATGGAAGTCAGCAGAGCTCCCCTCACTTACTTATTTCTGGAGCAACTGCAGCTGCAAAAGTGCATAGTCTGTTTGCCTTTAGTAAATCACCCCCTATGTGTGTACCTATATACTGTATATTTATAGGTTCTAATTAAGAAAAATTAGAAAAATACACAAACTCAAAGTCCGACTTTACCTTTCAGATTAGAAAATATTTTTTTAATTGTCAGCTTTAAATCAATCACAACGTGCATGGAGTAAACACAGTTTATTTGAGTAAATGGTTATCTCTGCACTTAAAAAAATAAGTTGCCGTTGAGAATTGGTGTGATGTGCTGTTTTCATTAGGCTTCCATAGCCACTCAACGACAATCCACACTAATGTCACCTAGAGCGCACAGTAGACCTGGGGGGTTAATGTTTGTATTTAATTAGCTATTAATAATTAAGAATCTCCATTTACTACATAGTAAGCTGGACATGTGTAAAGTTCTCTTCAACAATATTAAACTACAAGCACTACAAACTGTCTGCTGGTATTTTTATGCCTGTCCGTGTATTTTTGTGTATAGAATAGCCCCTAATCACTCACTTTCTTAAATCCTGGACAGTATGCTGACTTAAAGCTCTAACGTTCTCTTATTGCATGCGGCAATACAATTTAGAAAACACAACAGCAACCTCAATAGATAGACACGCGGCGGTACATGACTGTGCCTTTGATTTTCCCATAATTGTCTTTTGTGCTTCCAGGCAGTCCTCTGTCCTGGACATAAAATGTGCATAGGTCATGCTGTGCATGGTAGCCAATCAACTTCTAATTTCAGCTTGTTCAATTAGGCTTTGACAATACACACTGGGATTTGATTGGTTTCCATGCAGAGCTGCACCAGATTTTGCACTCTCCAGTTTTAGTAAATTCCCCCCAATGTGAGTATCTCAGAGGCAAGTAGAGACTATCACATTTAAAGTGATTGTAAAGGTTCATTTTTTTTAAATAACTAACATGTCATGCTTACCTGCTCTGTGCAAGGGTTTTGCACAGAGCAACCCGATCCTCCTTTTCTGGGGTCCACTGGCGGGGCTCCTGGCTCCTCCTCTTCATCGGGTGTCTCCATGGAGACCCACATTCCATGGGGGCACCCGTGCGGGTGTGCTCCCGGGTTATGTGGCTGCATCCATTGACACAGACAGGAGGACTCAGCCCCACCCCCGGCTCCCGTGTCACTGGATTTGATTGACAGCAGGGGGAGCCAATGGCTCCTGCTGCTATCAATCTATCCAGTGAGGACCCAAGATAGCAGCTGGAGCTGCTGTAATCATTCTTGTAGCTGGAACGATCGTTCAGGTAAGAAAAAGGGGGCTCTGAGGGGGAGCTGCAGCACGAAGGTTTTTCACCTTAATGCATTAAGGTGAAAAACCTTGAGACTTTGCATCTCCTTTAATTGTAAACTAGTGAGGTGAGAGCTATCTTTAAAGTGTTCAGGGTTTAGCAGATATGGATTGTGTAGCAGATATGTGATTGTGTAGCCAAATTAGCCAACAAACAGAATCAATAGGGGACTCAATTAACAAGGGGAATTCACACCTAGAAGGCACACAATGGGAGAGTCGCACATAACATAAACAGTGATCCCACCCCACCTCAGATTGGCCATCAACAGCTTACAACAATCTTTGAGACAAACTCATACAATGTTCCAGTATAGAGTTGAGCGAACCTCTGGAAGTTCGGGTTCTGCTGGTCCGTCCGAACTTCGGGACAAAGTCCGGGTCCGGGTCCGGACGGAACCCGAACGATCGCACGGACAACGAACCCCATTGAAATCAATGGGGACCCAAACTTTTATGCACAAAAATGGCTGTAACAAAGTCCTGGAAAGCCCCAGAGGGCTGCAAAAGGAAGTAAAATGGGGGTAAGGGTAGGGCAAGTGCCCTACAAAAAAATGGGGACAGGGAAATAACTGTAAATATTTTTTAAAAAATAAAAACATAAAAAAAGCAAAAATGGAGGTGAATGTGGATCATCTTCAAACTGTGTCTGAAAAGTATTAATTAATGGTAGAAGCCATATAACTGTTCTAAAATCATCTTCAAACTAGGGCAAGTGCCCTACAAATAAATGGGGATAGGGAAAATAAATTAAA
>BLSH010473573.1:2434049-2463504 GCA_018402905.1 Glandirana rugosa | reverse complement strand
ACATCTCAGGTACAGAAGCAGTAATTACTACAACTTTAGAGGCGGATATTAGTCCGCTGGAAAAAATTTTCCAAGATAATACTTTTTCTCGAAAAATTTTTTAGCTTAAACGAACCTCAAACCAGGTATATGTAACTGATTCCACATTACATAAACCAAATAGAGCGTATATTCATATACTATCGCAGGCTCACCCAGACTCTGAAGGCTCTATCAACATTTGGCATCTCTTAGTACATAACGTCAGTTATGAGGTACGCAAAAGAACTATAACCTCCTGTACTTCCAAAAACTCATCACAAAATCGGCTTTAACTCCACAAAATCTTCAGTACTTCACTCAGAGAACTTACTTCTCTTATAGACGGAACTCAACGGCACGAAGAAACATTTCATCCCTTGCAATTACACCTCTCAATTCAGGGGAGTGTAAGTTCCTACTTTCAAATTCACGGTATAACCTCCTCGTAGCTTCACAACCCCTCAGCAAACCCGTGTATTTCTCGACACACAAGTCTAGAGTTAACCTCACAGCTTCCCTAGACGTTCCCTACTTTACAAAGAAGCACGGCAACTCAAGGCAGATATTCTCTTCATTCAAGAGACTCACTTCATGACTTCTAAAACACCTCAATTTCGGCTAAAACACTACTCAAAAACCTTCATGTCCTCCAATATCAAGAAAACGCATGGAGTATTGACTGCAATACATGATTCTCTACGGTTTACAACTATCTCGGAAGTCTCAGACCCACTCGGACGCTATCATATACTTATATGCGAGATAAACCAAATACATTACACCTTAGTCAATGTATATGGACCAAACTCCAAGCAAATTCGATTTTTTAAAAAGCTCTTTTTCATAATAGAACCTTTTAAAAAAGGTCGCCTGATTATAGGCGGAGATTTCAACATCATTAATGACGAAGACATGGACTCTACAACAAAGAAGAAAACTACACACCAAACTCTTACCCCAACTCTACAATCTAACGGCTTACACGATATATGGAGATGCCAACGTGGAACCGAAAAGGATTATACGTACTTCTCACCTCCTCACCTTTACTATTCAAGGATTGATTTTTTTCTTACGGACAAATTCACCCTACAGCAAATAATGAACTCCTCGATTGGCACAATTACGTGGTCAGACCACGCTCCCATATCCATAGAGATCGGCTCTTCTTACAAAAATGCACCATCCAGATTATGGAGACTAGATCCTAACATACTCAAGAACCCCAAACATTACAAGGCAATCGAAGATGCCCAAACACTGTTTTTTGAGACTAACTCTTCCCCAGACGTGCCCATAACGACTCTTTGGGCGACTTACAAAGCCTTTATTAGAGGCATATGCATTAAAATACAAAGTATAGAAAGGAAGCAGAGGTCGCGACAAATTGAAGAAGTCTTAGAATCTATTAAAAACAAAGAAGAACTTAATAAGACTTCTCCCTCCCAATCCCTTAGCACATCCCTTATTAAAGAAAGAAACAGACTGCGCTCCCTCCTTTCCCATGAATATGCTAATCAACTTAAAATAACCAAAGCAAATTTCTATTCATTGGGCAACAGAGCTGGAGCCAAATTAGCCAAATATGTGAAACAACAACGCCTTAAAACAACAATTATCAAAATCATCCACCCAAGTAAAAAATCCCCCGTACATAATCCCCTGGAGATAGCTAATGCCTTTAGCGAATACTATCAATCTCTATATAATCTAAAGGAAGATAATTCCACACCTCAACCTACTCCAGACTCCATTCAGTCATTTCTACAATCAGTTAACCTCCCCTCACTATCTCCCAATAAGTTGCAAGACCTTTCTATACCCATCTCCCCACTGGAGATAGAACAAGTAATTAAAACCTTACCCCCGAACAAAGCACCAGGAGCAGATGGGTTTGTTAATGAATTCTATAAACACCTTACCCTCTCTATTTCTTCATATCTAGCAGACCTATTCAACCATGTCGCGACCTCTGGAGCCTTTCCTAAAGAAATGTTATTATCAACTATAATTACCATACCTAAGCCTGAAAAGGACTCGGCACAAGTTCAGAATTACAGACCAATTTCTTTAATTAATATTGATGTAAAAATTTATGCCAAGATATTAGCAAAAAGACTGGCAACAATAATTTCCTCTCTGGTCCATCCTGACCAGGTGGGATTTATTCCCGGCCGTCAAGCACCTGATGCCACGAGAAGGATTCTCTCCCTCATACACAGTGTGGAATCAAATCAAACGCCTTCTCTGCTCCTTTCCTTGGATGCAGAGAAGGCGTTTGACCGCATACACTGGAGATTCTTGAGGGCAACCTTGAATAAATTTGGAATAGTGGGCTGGCTACAGTCAGCCATACTCTCTCTCTACTCTTCCCCTTCAGCTAGAGTATTAGTAGACGGAACGCTCTCAAAACCTTTTGATATCACAAACGGTACAAGGCAGGGATGTCCCCTTTCCCCTATCATTTTCGCCCTCCTCATAGAACCACTGGCATCTAAAATTAGAGAAAATACACTGATATCTGGCATCCCCTTTGGAAACACAATCCACAAAATTAGTTTGTTTGCGGACGACATTATATTAATGATCACAAACCCCAAGCAATCCCTCCCAGCCATAAAAGCAACCTTAAACCTATACTCTATCTCATCCTACTACAAATGAAACGAGCATAAGTCCCTCATACTAAACCTACACACTCACCCTCAGATCCAAAACTATATCTCCAAAAAATTTCCCTTCACTTGGTTCAACCACTCTATTCCGTACTTAGGCATCAAACTAGCCCCCTCTATCAAGCAAATACACAAGCTTAATTACACCCAACTACTCCGAGATGTCCCCAAAGATCTGCTCTCCTATAGATCTGTAGGCCTTTCCAGACTAGGTCGAATAGCTGTGATAAAAATGTTTACCCTCCCAAAAATATTATATATCTTTTGGACCCTTCCAATCCCAACTACACAAACCCTCCTTCAAAAACTTCAGAAACTAATAACCCAATATGTCTGGGCATCCAAAAAAACAAGATGCGCCTCGCATTTACTATATCGGTCATTCAAAGAAGGAGGAGCAAACCTGCCCCACATAAAAAATTACTATCAAGCAACACTGTTAGATCAAATCTACTACTGGTGGCAACCCTCCAAAGAAAAAACCTGGTCACAAATGGAAGCCATGATAACTAGGCCCCTCACCCTCCAAAACATTCTGATCTTATACTCATTAAACCCAAAAACTAAGCCAATACACCACCCCTGTATAATGGCTTCCTTAGAAGCCTGGAAGACCCTCATATCAGACACTACAACACCTACGACTTCCATCCAAATCCCTATCAATATACTACAAGGATTAACCGAACCGTTACCCCTAGACCCATGGAAAAAGGTATCTGTTTCCTGAAAGACTTATTTCGACAAGACAAATTGGCCACATTTCCATATCTCCAAGCAAAACACAATCTCCATTCCTCCACCTATTTCACATATTTACGAATGCGCCAATGCATATTGGCCCACAACCTCCCCCTAGTAGCCGCCCAACCAATACCATCTTTCCAATTTCTGTCAGCTGATGCATACCCACGTAAAGGCATCTCTCACTTTTACCGACACATCATCCAAACATCATTCAAATTCACAACATCCTCAATGTTAATATGGGAATCTACTTTAGAACGAAAAATCCCTGAGTCAGAATGGAAGAAAGCCTTCACACTATCCTACAGAGCCTCTCGATGCGTCAACCATTGGGAAGCATATTTAAAAATTATCCATGAATGGTATTTAACACCAAAAAAACTCTCCAAAATATATGCGTCCCACTCTCCACAATGCTGGAGATCCTGCGGAGAGATAGGTACTCTATATCATATTCTATGGACATGTAAGTCTATAAAACCATACTGGAATAAAATCTTTACACTACTTTCAGAAATATCAGGTCATATAATACAACCAAACCCCAGATTGGACCTATTACACATAGGCCTTGATCAAATTCCCATAGACTCTAGAACAGTCACCATACATTTATTATATGCTGCGAAGGTGAACATCACCAGACTATGGAAGACAGACAAAATCCCCTCACTCCTTAATGTGATCTCAGTTCTTAATTTCCAATATGCAATGGAAAAATGGTTCGCTCTCAGATTCACATCACTCCTCAGATTTGATAATAAATGGAAAACTTGGTCAAAAAACCCAAACAGTTGGAACTAGTATGATAGATTCTTATACCTACTTACCTTATCCATGTTTCGTGTAACAAACATGGATGATCATTTATTAAATTAGTAGTACTGTAGCAATAAATGCTACCCTGTCTCACTCCTTCCCCTACCCCACTTGGAGTACCCCTAATTTTCCCTTCGTTTTCTCCTACTTCTCTACCCGAGTTCACTAAAATTTTTCTATTTTTCTTTCTCGGACTCTGTAATTTGGCGTAATGACTATAGATTATTTCCTTCAAGTAGTCCATAATAAGTTTTTATACGCAACATTGTTATTATAATGCTGAACTTGTGGTTGTAACTGCATGTAATAGCTTGTTATGCTAAAACTTCAATAAAAACTGATTGAAATAAAACTAAGCACTCCAGGGGCACACTATCACTGCTGGCAGCGCTTCTATCTCCACCCAATCTTCCTTCGGCCCATTTAAATGGCCAAGCCAAAATGACATCACTCCCCCACATGCACACAGGAGTCACAGCCACGGCACAGCTCTCTCAATAGACGGTATGCCATCCAATAAGAGCGCAGTGCACATGTACTGGTGATGTCACCATCTGCTTCTAAAGTAAATATCTCCCAAACGGTGCACACATGTTTAGGAGATATTTACTGTACCTATAGGTAAGTCTTATTATATGCTTACCTATAGGTATAAATAAACAAGTGGACCTTACTACCACTTTAACATAAATCATATATCTAAATCACGGAAAAGTGGCAGGAGAGCTGTAGACAGAAGTCAGTGAAGAATGGAGTATCATAGCATGGAATTACATTTCACCTGCCCCTAGCAGGAGTATTCTGGGCCAATGATGCCACAAGGGGGTGGGGGTTTACCTGGTGACGTCAGTGGGTTACCCCACTCCTTAGTTATTTAAGAACTGTCAGACAGCGGAACTGGCAGAGTGTGGGAGTGGATTTAAATTGTGTGTATTTTTTTTTTTTTTTTGCAGGAAGTAAAAACTGCTATCCTGGCAGATTTTACCTGAGGAGACACTTTTGGTCTGACTTCAGCTGTTCTTGAATGGAAATGTCACAGGTGTACAGAGTGAGTCTCGACAGCAACCTCTACAATCATTATTGAAACAATACTGGATTTGTGTTAATTGTACAAGCACACAGATTTTCTATGTTAACTTGCCTCAAGGGTCCCCTAATATGACCCCTTCGCAGCCCCAAGCCCGATAGCACCCACATGAGCTTCTTTAGCTATTGGTACATCACTTATACTACCTAAGGGATACAACTCCTTGTAATAGGCACTACTCACCCACTTCACACTCCTGAGACCCACACTAAAGGCAGTGTACAGTATACAAAGGTGGGTTACCAGAATAATGAAGTCCCCTTGAACTCACCCCTAGAGAAAGGGAGCCTTGACTGCTGAAGCTTGGCATCTATGTGGGCATCAACCTTAAACAGGGAGGTTAAGTGGCTCCATTGGGATTGGCCACTAAGGCATGAGGTGACTGGGTGGAGCTTGAACTCTAGAAAAGGCTACGCAGGGGCACATGCTAATGCTCTGAGGAGATGTCACACGAGTTATCCACCCACCAGCCCGTTGTGAATTTCGACACAGATTTATAGGTATTGCTATAAGCATATTGCTTCATGGGTTATGCCCTCAAGTTTCTGGGGTCAGTTTAATGCCTGTCTGGCACTGATGGCGGAGACAGGCCTCTTAGACTTTTCTGTGTTATGATATGAACGCTCACGGTATAACTGTGGCTAGCATGGTTATGTGGTACTTTGAATGTTGTTACATTTGGTAAGTTCAATAAAGCTGTGGCCGTGCCCGATTTCTAACTTAAGTCAGCCTGTGTTTTTTTGGGGGCGAGGTTTTGGTACAGTAGTTGGTCAAAACATGCCTATGCTTCTCAGCAGTCATGAAATGTGTATTGTATATCCAGATGGCCCTGGTGGTAGAGGGCAGAATCATCTCATGTCCCTCATAACCATCAGAAACCAAAGCTTGTTTTCTGCACCACAGTGATCACTAATCTGTGAAGCTTTCATTACAGATCTGTAATCAATACACAACAAGCACCATAACAGCAAGGTTAGTATTTACATCTGATTTCTAGGACCTTGGTGATTCATCCACATCACTCCATTAATCACAGACACATTACAGTGGATTGCTAAGCTACATTTGTCAGTATGCTTTTATTAGAAATTATAACAAAGAAAGGCGTTAATGCAAACTTAAAAACAAAATGTCTCACTTTCATGCAGCGCCATTGTGTCTGTGGTAGTATTCAAACATTTTGAATATATGATACTTTGATGTCTTTGTCCAGAAACCTGATTCATTACAGAAGCAAAAATGTAGAATCTCTCTGTATATAGCACAATCATAGTTTCATTTGAAACTGAATCGTAACATTGGGGGCACAGTATGATCAAGCTTTCTGCGTATTTTCTTTTTTTCCTACTTAGTGGGGATTAGTGAATGTGCCTAGTGTTCATAGAATCTTGTTTACTTACTCAAAATTCTGAACTTAAGGCCCAACTCTGGGAATTACAAAGTGAATAGTCTTGCTGTGCCTCAACTTTCTCCTCACTCCAAAGAAACACATTTAGGCTTTAGGATTTTGATCCTTCCTTACTCAAACAGTTCAAACGTAAGAAAATTTGCAAGTAAGCTCAGTGGCTCCAGTAAGGAGAAACTCTCAAGCAAAACAGGCCACCCAACAGGCCACCCTTGAAGGTTACCCAGAAGCGACTCAAAGTTTTGAAATAATGGGCGTCAAACCAAGTCCAAAAATGGCTGTACTTGTTCATAATTTGATCAAGCAAAAACAGCCAACATTTTTTTCTTGCCCCTGGAACACATTGAACAATTAAAGGTATCTTTGGACTCTTTCATCTTTTTGTTGGACATCCATTTTTTCTATACTCTAAGATAAGATAAGATAAATACTTTATTGTCATTGCACCACAATGACGGTCACAATGACATTTCTTCAATAAAGCTGCTCACATTTTAAAAATAAAAGCAAGCAACAATAACACCGCACACATAACTAATCCTCATACCACCACCTTCCTTATAGGAACAGTAGGAGCAGTATCACAGTAGATACCTAATCACCACTACTGACTATCTCCCTTTTTTTCTCTAAAAAGTTCATTCACTGACTTGCTCTTGGGCAAAAACTTTCCCTGAAACTATTTGTTCTCACCTTAATATTTCTGAAACATCTGCCAGATGGCAGCAGTTTAAAAAGATGATGTTCAGGATGGGACAAATTGCTCACTATCCTTTCAGCTCTTCTAGCACAACGGGACTGGTAAATTTTGTCTAAAGAGACAAACTTACAGCCCACAACTCTCTGTGCAAAGTTTATGATTCTCTGAAGAGCAGCCTTTTCTGCTAACTAAAGCCTCGTACACACGGTTCAACGATCGTATACAACAGGTCGTATGAACAACCGTTGTATGCAAAATTGATCGTTAGTACGCGCAATTAGAAGAGCCGACGTACGACGGTCGTACAACGGGAGTTGTATGAGCAAACTAGAAAACTTGGCAGTACCAACAAGCGGTCATACGACCGTTGTATCGTGTGTACAGAGAAGTTGGTCTAACAAGTTGTATTGTGCAAAACACGCATGCGCAGAAGTCAGGAACGGCCGGATGCTAATTACATGCACCTGAACTTTCTCTTTATACGTTCATAACCCGTCACTACGTTCAGCTTGGTCGTACAATCCTGTAGTGCATGTCAGTATGCTAGATACAACAGCCAACATACGATTTGAGCCATTTGGTGGTATGATCGTCGACCCGTGTGTACGAGGTTTAAGGATGGGCTCGGGCATGTTTGCAAGTGCATGTGCCCGAGCCTGCCGGGAAGTGAACCCTGCACTGTGCTAATAAGAGGCAATGAGACATTCCCCGATCGCTGCAGCCGCGCCTCGGGAAAATATCTCATTGCCTGTGATAGGTGCAATGCAGGGTTCACTCCCCTAACACGCCGTAGCCTATCCTTACTGTTAACATACACTTAGAATATCAGGCCAGAATGCAGTAGGTCAGCACACTCTCAATAGAGGACTGATAAAAGGTTTCTTGAATGTGCTACTCACCTCGGCAGGCTCTCTCTGTGTGACTAGTCCTCCAAAGCCACTTTTATTAGGTGCACCGGGCCACGGCCACCTGATGATTTCAACAAGTACAATGCAAAACCAATAGCTTTGCATTATACATGAGAATGACAAGGGACCACCCATAAACGAGAGCTGAGGAGAGCACTGTCCAGTATGGTGCTTACCAGGTATCAAGATGTATATGTGAGAGCACGTATCCTCAAGAGCCACCTCCTTATTTGCCAGCTACTATAAGCCCACCTTTTATAGAACACACACGGTCCCAATCAATGGCGTCTAACATGGACACGTCGTGCTGTCAGCGGCGTGTGACGCCATTGACCCGGCTGGTCCACTGCGCATGCGCAGCGTCGCCCCAAGCCCCGCCCCTCCCAGGTGATCAGAGCGCCAAGGGATGCGGCACCCATCACACTGGAGGGTAGGGACGAGACAGCCCGCGCACCACAGCGGTGGAGAGCTCCCCCTACTGTTGGGAGGCCTCCGCGCCGCAGTCCCCTGCAAGGGGCAATGTGTTGTAATGCATACAATATATGAGATATATGTATATATATGCTTTTAATTATGAAATTTTAAATGTCTTATGTCTAATTGGGGCATTTATGTGCCACTTTCCGTAACAAATAAAGTTTATATATTGACATTATACCCAGTATGCCGTTAAAGTCCATTTTTTCCAAATCCAATATTCTACCTTATTCCTCATACCCTAGAGTTAAAATCAAACCGCATTAAAGTCTATTGGGGGTGAGTCTTGATAATCATTTCTGACCATTTTCAAGGCTAATAAGCAAGGGATTGTCAAAAATGGGTATGGAATGCTGGGTACTGCCATGGAGAACATGCATAGATGAAAAACAAATATTTTAGGATGGGTCCAATGTCTCAGTGCCGGCATTTTCAAGTTGAAAGCTGCAGGATCCTAGAGTGGTCGTGTCTTGTACTGTGTGCCTGGACTGCAGTTATATCATACTGGGGTTCCTGAGTATGCTTTGAAAACAACAATACTGTAAATGGAAAGCTATTGTTTTTATCATTAAAGTCATCAGTTTCACTAAACCTGCACTCTCTTTGTGTCAGTAACAAGTTCACACTGCTGAGCCCAAAAGTAAAAAAAAAAGTCATTAGCAAAATAGATCAAAACTCACCCTGAAAATAAACCCTGAAATATTGAACCCCAACCACTATATTTATATATATATATATATATATATATATATGAAAATGTGAAATAAAATTAGAAAACAACAACAAACAAAAAAAAAACAACAAACAGACAAACAAAAATGTTGTCCTAGAAAGGACAGTTGAATCTCTGAACTGTGAACAATGGGCATGGGGTACAAAACAATATGGAGCTTACCACATTGCAAGTCACAGTAATGTAGCACAATACAGCGACATATATAACTGTATATAGCAATGTATAGCTCAACTATCTCTTCCTTATCACACACTGTCATATCTCTCTATCTACTCTAACACATTGACACATGGCTCCTGAAACCCTGCTATTTATACTGATAATGTCAGGAATGTGGTACCAGCCACCAGGCTAGGACGTACATGCGCACACTGCAGACAGGCAGCCTATTTAAAACCGAATCCTGCACTAGTCCTGTGTTGTATGATCTTTAGCCTAGTCCCTGTAATACAGTCTTGATGCACATCTGTGATCCTGTTACTGACCTGGCTTTAATATGACCTTGCTCTTGGAATATACATACCTGTTCATGTTTGTTGTCTGTGTCTGCTACTGACCCTGGACTGGCTTACTGACCATGCTTCTCCCTAGTGACACTGTACCTCGCTGTCTGATTGCTGATGACCTCTGACTGTTCCTGACTCTGAGTCTGTGTACATCTTGGTTTAGGCCATCCAATGAACTTGGTGCCAACCACGGTGCATCATCAGATGTATCTCTGCTCGTCAAGTTCCTACTCACAGTGACTACACCTTGGCACTTGTGCCTTTCTTTTACCCTGCAGTCCCTGTTTCATTCTCCAGGGCTGCTTGGATGGGAACTATACAAGAGGCCGCACTTGTCATCTAAGGCTCCACGTACAGGTATGTGATAGATAAGAAAAAAAACAACCACTTTAGCGCACAGACAAACATCTGCTTACAACCTCTGGTGACATGTATAGGGTCAGCAGCCCATCAAAAGGCAAAAGAAGGCTTGTGTTTGCAACCAATGTGCCCTGCAGCTACCTTCAAAAAGATCTGGGCTGATGCAGGCTGACAGAAAGATATAAACACAGTGCAAGATCCCATTAAAAGCTGGCATTGTTTTTTTACAAAATTAAAATAGCACATTTACATTCAAATGTCTGTAGTTAGGCATTAGCATTCAGTAGAGGATTGCACCACTTTGCATGAGAGGGCTGTATGAGGTGGCCATGGATAATCCCAGTGCCAGCAGTAAGGGAACCCACTCTGGCTGACAGATGGTTCAAGCACCAAAAGTGGCTTGTCTGTCACTGTTAATCTTTGTGGCCACACACTCTATGTACATCAAGGGTGTGGCAACAGGTTTCCAGGATGTTCCATCTTTGTCAAACCAACAAAGAGGAAACATCTGTGCATCCTGTATAAAATTCATATATATTTCTATGGTTTTGAATACGATGTCTAAGAAGCTCTTAAAGAAATTAAATTGTCAGGTGTCCAATATTATTATTATTATTATTTGTAATTATGAGTCTTCTCAGTTTCCTAGCTGCTCCCATTAGCTGTGGGGTACCTAGTCTGGCCACACACCCCTTTAGCTGGATTGTTCCTTAGTGCAGAAGGTATCTTATTCTAACCTTAAATCAGCCTGTGTCTCTGTGCTTATGATCGCATTAGCTTCCTTTGTGTTTTCTCGCCTGACCTATTGCTATATTCTTGGATTTCCTTGTTGCCAACCTTTGCCTTGTACCCAGATTACTCTTTGGACTGCCATCTGAACTGACCTCAGAGTGTTAGCTGGACTATGTTTGCTTGCTACCATGCTACCAGCCTTGACCTTAGATCTGTGTTTGGACTACGTTTGCCTAATAGCTGCTCTGACCTTGAATGGTCCCAGGATTCTGCTACTAGCCTTTGTCTACTGCCTGACCAGTCTCAGGACTACAGGTACCCTTCCATGTCTCAGTTGCTCAGTCCCGATGCATCTATCCAGGAACTATATCATTGTTTTCTAAGGTCTGAGGGCAACAAAGTACCAGCAGGCCAGCTTGCCGTAACAGAACAGGGGCTGCTGTAGGCAAAAGAAACACCAACCAGCTATAATTCCTGACCTAGGCATCAAGTTGTGCATTAAAGGTGTAGCACCAATGACATTTTTGTAAATTAAAACAATGCTAATATTTGTCTGTTTTTATGATTTTCTATACAGAAAATTAAACTCCATGATACTTTGCAAAAAACATATCTCCAACTTTCAATCACCTAGTTTGTAATATTTATTACTATCTTTTCTTTGAAAACTACCACCCCCACAGTTTAATGGGCTTTATGCTTGCGCTTTGCAGTACTAAAAAAAAACATAAAAATATTCATAAAGTACTGACCCCTCTAATGTCTGAGGGTGCACATTCAAAAACTCCTTTGTGTAGCAAGTGATGGTGGCACCCTGCCGTGAATTTCCAATTTTTCATTGACAGATGAAATATATATATCCAATTTCCTATATCTAGCAGCATAACTGCATCACCAAAATCTCTCAATAGGATCATATAATATTCATTTTTTAATTTCTGCATTTGCATATAATTTCTCTCCGGAGGTATTTAACTGAATCGTAGATAGGAAGCTTAATGAGAAATATTAACGAGTGGTTTGTGATGATGATCAATAGTTTGTTTATAGATTTCCCTTGATGCTAGATTCCCGTCCAGTGCTGTCTACAGTTTGTTGTGCTTGTGTATCTTTGCTTTTTTATTAGCAGTCTAAGCTTAATCATTGTTAACACAACACTTTTGCTCCCAGTTTTCTTTATGAATGCAAATCTGAAAAACATGTGTAAAAAGTTTAAGAACTTTAGTTTGAAAAAAATGAAATACATGATAATAGCCTTATAGTTAGATTACATTGACTTCACACATTTACTAATGAGTACTTGAGCTTCAGAAGAAACTAGGTTGAAGGTTAAAGTGGAACTAAACCCTAAAACAAATGCTAGGAGATAAATGTTACAGGTTACATGTCTATTCTGACAAAATCTATTTTCCCTTTCTTCCAACAGTTTTCACCTTCTTCTGGCAGTATTCCCTTTTTCCTAGCAATACATTGTATGTTCCAGGTCCACTTTCTTCTCTCTCTCTGTAAGTTACCAAGAATGGAGATTGGTGCTAGGATATTGTAACTCAGGTCCATCAAAACCCCTACATGATTAGAGCACTCAGTAATGATAGCATATAACTCCAACAGTTATACACAGATGAGAAAGAGAAACCACTGAGCACTGGAGGGGACCAGGACTCTCCAGGAAGTGTGGGTTTTGCAATTGACTTTGGTTGCATAGCTAGGCCTCATGCACACTGGGGTTCTTGTAAAAGTTTTTTTCCCCAGCATGGGGAAAACAGGTGTTTTTGAGCTCAAGTGTGCACGAGGCCTTAGAGGGAGAGGTGCTGAAAACCTTCTTTACAACCATAAGGTAACCTTTCTAAAGGAAACCTATGCTTTGCTTTATTTGGATTGCTTAACACTGAAGTTTAGGTATAGCAATTGCTATATAGTTATATTGGACAGTCTTTGCCAATGTAACTATGTTCCATACTTGAGAAGAGGATATTAAGGGGGGATTTGATCAACATGTACAAATTGATAAGTGGTCCATATAGTGAACTTGGTGTTGGGTTATTCACTTTAAGGACATCACAGCGGACAAGGGGGCAGGCACTATTTACGTCTAGAGGAAAAAATATTTAATCTCCAAATACGAAAAGAGTTCTTCACAGTTAGAGCTGTGAAAATGTGAAATAGACTCCCTCCATAGGTGGTTCTGGTCAGCTCAATAGATTGCTTAAAAAAAGGCCTGGATTCCTTCCTTAATGTACATAATATAACTGGGTACTAACATTTATAGGTAAAGTTGATCCAGATAAAATCTGAATGCCTCTCAGGGGATCAGGAAGGATTTTTTTCCCCCACTATAGTAAATTGGATCATGCTTTGCTGGGGTTTTTTGCCTTCCTCTGGATCAACGGTGAGTGAAGGATTGTGTATATGGGATTGTATGGTTATATATACAGTATCTCACAAAAGTGAGTACTCCCCTCACATTTTTGTAAATATTTTATCATATCTTTTCATGTGACAACACTGAAGAAATGACACATTGCTACAATGAAAAGTAGTGAGTGTACAGCTTATAACAGTGTTAAAGTGCTGTCCTCTCAAAATTACTCAACACACAGCCATTAATGTCTAAACTGCTAGCAACAAAAGTGAGTACAACCCTAAGTGAAAATGTCCAAATGCCCTAACCCCCTTGGGCATGGAGTTCACCAGAGCTTCACAGGTTGCCACTATTGTCCTCTTCCACTCCTCCATGATGACATCACAGAGCTGGTGGATGGTAGAGACCTTGCGCTCCTCCTCCTTCCATTTGAGGATGCCCCACAGATGCTTAATAGGGTTTAGGTCTGGAGACATGCTTGGCCAGTCCAACACCTTTACCCTCAACTTCTTTAGCAAGGCAGTGATCATCTTGGAGGTGTGTTTTGGGTCATTATCATGTTGGAATACTGCCCTGCAGGCCAGTCTCCAAAGGGAGGGGATCATGCTCTGCTTCAGTATGTCACAGTACATGTTGACATTCATGGTTTCCTCAATGAATTTATGAGACATTAATGGCTGTGTGTTGAGTTCTATTGAAGGGACAGCAAATTTACACTATTATACAAGCCATAGACTCACTACTTTACATTTTAGCAAAGTGTCATTTTTTCAGTGTTGCCAAACATATAATAAAATTATTTACAAAAATGTGAGTGGTGTACTCACTTTTGTGAGATACTGTATATATATATATATATTTTTTTTTATTGGTTGAACTAGATAGACTTGTGCCTTTTTTTCTTTTTTCAACCTGACTAACTATGTAACGATGTAACATACGTGGGATCTCTGTGGAAGCTGTAAATCACTAAAGTAGGCACCATTACTACAGTAATCTTCACTAGATTCCTGTGAATGGCTGCCCTGCTGCATTGTGAACACAGGAGTTTCGCTTGCTCAGTATGGGCGCAATTTGGAGAACACTTTCCATTTTCTCAATGAATGCAAGGTGTTCTCTGATTGGACAAGGTGAAGAGGCAGGGTGGCGATATTGTGATCTCCACCTCATTCAATCCGAGAATACTTTGCATTCATTGAGAATATGCAAAGTGTTTTCTGAATGGTGCCAATGCCGAGTGAGCAACCTCAATATAGTTCCAGCTTCCATGGGAAATTCCACAGGTACAGCACATAAATACATTGGTTTAAGCAAGGCCAATGTAAAAATTGCCATGGCTAAACTTCAGGTTTTTTTTTTCTCATTAGATTTTTATTGAGTATTTGTACATTTGTACATTACAGAACATTTAAGTTGCATTTCTTAATGTAACATAAGTAGAGTAACAAGGAATACATTACAGATCGAATGTAGTTGCATTTCTTAGTATAAAATGCATCACGTATCAAGAGTATCAAGCATTGTAACTCAAGTGTGAGGTTATTGCATGGTAAGACACTGCATTATTATTGAACTAATACTAGAACAAGTTAACTTTAGCTCTTCATCCCAATCCTGTCACCTTAGTGGTCGTACCGCCCCTCTGACAGCCAACCCTTAATGGGAACCTGCTGTGGCGGGAGGTGCATCTTGTCATTATGTAGTTCATGGGTTAGCAAGTGCAGTATTTGTGTATGAAAGATATACGTTTTCATCAAGGTATTGGTGAGAGTTCTAGGTTACTGCAATAGTGTCATGTCGGCTTCTTTTAGCCAATTAAACCAGAGAGACCATTGGTCTAGTGTTCTGTTGTAATTGCTCCTGTTAGTAGCAGAAGCAATTTCATAAGGGGAATGTAAACTTATTAGATCTAGGGAATCTAGTATGCTAGGGATTTTGTTTGTTTTCCACAGTTTAGTGATACTTAATTTAGCTGCTAGGAGGACATGTGTCACAATTAGCCGTTGTTTTGGGGGTATGTCCCCAATTTTTAGGTTTAATAAGGCCAGGTCTGGCAATTGTGTGATATGATGTTTTGTTATGTCGCTGAGTGTGTGGAAAACTGCCTTCCAGAAGGGTTGTAACAATGGACACTCCCAAAATATGTGTAGTATGTTCCCTTTTGGTGCATTACATCTCCAGCATGCGTCTGCTATGTGGGGACCAAACTTAGCTATTTTGTCAGTTGTCATGTACCACCTTAACGCTAATTTGTGATACATTTATCGGAGTGCTGAGCATTGGGTGTATTTAAAAATAGAATGAATAGCCTCTTTCCATTGTTCATCAGTGTATTGGTATTTGAGATCAGCTTCCCATTGAAGGTATGGTTTAACTCTCTGAAAATTTTGTTCTGAAAGATGTTATAAAAGAGAGAGATGCCTTTATATTTATGGGTTGTATCAGTGAAAAAGTTCCATGCCTGTTTGGGAACTTGGTAAGTTGGGTTTTCAATGTCTTTAATGCTATGGTTTATTCGTAGATAAGCAAACAGTTCCGTTTGAAGGAGATTGTACTCCTGTCTGAGTCGTTGGAAAGGTTTGGGTTTGGACCCTGAGAGTAAGTCTTGAATGTAGTTTATGCCACTTTTCTGCCACTGTGTTATATTAAGATCTGGTGTTAGTTGTGTCAGGGCGGTGATGAGAACAGGTGGAGAGATCCTATCTTGTGTGGGTGTTGTCAGATTTGTTAGTCTGTGCCATGCTTGTGCCGTGGCTCTCATGGGTGGTGATAATGAGGGAGAGATCCTGGGGTGGTAGGGGCTGCTTAATAGCCAAGTCTGCAAGTGTATGTGAGGTATTAATGATTTTTCAATCGAACTCCATAGAGTTCCTGTGGTGGGTTGCATCCAGACTTTCATTTGTGACAGTATTGAGGCTAAATAGTAATCCTTAAAATTTGTGAGTCCTGTGCCACCAGCTAGGCTGTGTTTCATGAGATATGCGCGGGCGCATCTGGGTTTTTTTTTTCTTTCCATATGAATCTATTTAATTTGGTTTGTAAAGATTTAAAGAAACGTTTTGGAAGTGGTATGGGGATGGTTCTGAAGAGAAACAATAAATGTGGGAGGTGTATCATTTTAAATGCTGCTAGCCTTCCTGACCATGATAGTTCATGTTTAGCTAGGGATTTAAGAGAGTTTTGGAGGTTATTAAGGAATGGAGCATGATTTGCTGCATATAGTTTTGTTACTGATTTAGTGAGTTGGATACCTAGGTAGGAGATATTCTCTCTTGCCCGTGTGTAAGGAAATTTTCTTTGTAGTAATAGCTTAGTAGTTGTGTTTAGTCCCAAGTATAATATGCAAGACTTTGTTTCTTTGACTTTATAATATGAAACCCTACTGAACCTTTGCAAAGTCTCTTGTATTGCTGCCAGGAAGGAGCCGGGTTGGTCACCATCAATATAACGTCATCTGCAAGCAGACTTATTTTGTGTCTTGGCCTATAGGAAAGCCTGTTATCATGGGGTTGGATGGTATATGAGTCGGTAGAGGCTCCATCATAAAGTTGAAGATTAGTGGTGAGAGTGGGCATCCTTGCCTGATGCCATTACTGATCTCGAACAGTTTAGAGAGTGAGTTAGAGGTGAATATTTTTGCTGATGGGGAGGAATAGAGGGCCATGATTGCATTGAATATTTTACCATGGAATCCGAATTTGTGGAGTACCGAACATAGATAGTTCCAGTGGACCCTGTCGAACGCCTTCTCTGCGTCCAGTGAAAAGAGCAGAGAAGGCTTTCCAGTGGACCCCGCATGGTGAACAATGTCTATTAGGCGTCTTGTGGCATCTGAGGACTGTCTGCCTTTGGTAAAGCCAGTTTGGTCTTTGTGAATCAGGGTCAGGAGAATGTCTATCAGGCTTGATGCTAAGGTTTTTGCATATATTTTAGTGTCCAGATTTAACAAAGATATTGGTCTGAAATTTTGCAGTAGGTTTTGCTCCTTCCCTGGCTTGGGCAAAGTTATTATTGTAGCTTGTAGCATTTCAGGATGTAAGGATGAAGAGGAGGCAGCATTATTGAAAACCATGCTCATATGTGGGGCTAATATATGGGCAAACTTTTTATAATATTCACCCATCAGACCGTCGGGTCCTGGTGCTTTGTTGGCTGGTAATCGGTTGATGGTAATTTGGATCTCCTGTGGTGTGAAAGGAGCATTCAGCTGCTCTATTTGGGAGGAAGTCAGAGAAGGTAGATTGATTTGTTATAAAAACAAATCGATGTCTTCAGAAGTTAGCTGGTACATGGATTGGTCTTTGGCCAGATTGTATAGGTCACTATAATACGTGCTGAATGCACCTGCCATTTTTTGGGGGTCAGAAATGTTTTGGTTGGAGTGGGGGTGGATTAAATATTCAATTCTAGATTTTATGCGACATCCTTTGATGCGGCTCACTAGTGCTTTTCCAGCCTTGTTAGAGGTGGAGTATAGGGATGCTTTTATTTTAATTTGCATCTTGGTATATGAGTCTAAGAGGAGTGTACGCAGTTCCATTCTGAGGTTAATAATTTTAGAGGATTGTGACATTTGGGGATTAGCTTTTAAGTGTTTTTCCAGGTCTGAGATTTGGGTCAGGAGTGAGTCAATACACTGCGTCCTCTCTTTTTTAATCCTAGAACCTAGTTGGATTAGATTCCCTCTGATAAATGGTTTGTGAGCATTCCACACCACGCAGGGTCCCCCACAGAGCCCTCGTTTATATGGAAGTATTCCATTAATTGGTTTGCAAGGGTGTTAGAGTGGGCTTTATGTTGGAGTATGTAGTTATTAGCCCTCCACATGGTGACTGGGACATGGGCATTCGTATCATTTATCAAAATAATTATTGGGGTGTGGTCCGACCATGTCGTGTCGTGGATTTCTGAAGCTTTAAGCTTCTGCAAAAGACATCTATCTACTAGGAATAGGTCAATACGAGAGTAAGATTTATGAACCAGAGAGAAGAACGTATAGTCTCTTTCCATAACATGGTGACATCTCCAGACGTCGTATAGTTCCTGGGTCAAAAGGAATTTTCATAGGTTGGAATCTCTCTTCTTTGTTAGGGAGGTTGAGTCAATTTGGTTATTGGGAACCATGTTAAAGTCTCCGCATATGATATTGTGCCCTTTTTGGACATGTTTTAATTTTACGTATGACTTTATGTAGAAATTTGATTTGATGTCGATTTGGTGAATATAGATTCAAGATGGTGTAGGTCACGTTGTTGATGGAACAGGAAAGTATGATGAATCTGCCATTAGGATCTAGTAATGAGTTGTGGAGCTAAAAGTTCAGGGAATTTTTCACCGCTATCATGACTCCCTGTTTCTTGGCGGAGAATGAAGCAAAAAAGGTGTGGGGAAAATCCTTGTAGGTGCATTTAGGTTGTGCGTCTTTCATGAAATGTGTCTCTTGAACACATAGGATGTCTCAGTGGTTGTCCATGGCAGTTTTTCATA
Source organism: Glandirana rugosa (assembly GCA_018402905.1). Classification (NCBI taxonomy): domain Eukaryota; kingdom Metazoa; phylum Chordata; class Amphibia; order Anura; family Ranidae; genus Glandirana; species Glandirana rugosa. The sequence continues at coordinate 2,444,482 of BLSH010473573.1, read as the reverse complement.
AACTATGTCTCTTTACTGGATGGTTAAGGCCATTAGTGTTTATAGAAAGAATATTGATTGGCATATTTGCTGGATATGAGTATGTGGTGGTGCAAGGTTTTACTCACGTTTGTGCGATGGTCTCAGTGTTAGTTCAGTGAATTGTTAGCGTAATGGTCTGCTTCTCGCCGAGCTTGGTAATAGACAACCACCTTGGATAGGTTTCTGCAAATGAGATGCTGAAATAAAGAGCTTGTGGTAAGAACAGTTAGTGAAGAGAACGAGAAATAACAAAATATTCCAATATTTGGGATGGCGGAGGAACAGTATATTCAATAGAACCCGCCTTGTGGGGGTAAACAGTCAATGTTAACGGCGCGAAGCCCGGCCAGGGAGAAATGTCGCACATTTTGTATTAAGTATGTGAGAGTTATTAGCCTTCTTTGTTTTGTAGGTTGCCGGCATACTTATCATGTTGTGGCAAGGGGCGTTTCGGGATAGAGAACTGATTAGTTTTGTGAGGTGGATCAATGATTATGCCCCACTGAAAAAGTAGTTTCATGCCTTCAGGTAGAGAGGAGATGGAATGAGTTGTTCCATTTTTTGTGACTATTAAAGTTGCTGGATAGCCCAATTTGTATTTAAGTTTGTGGTTATTCATAGTTTTTGTCACTGGGCTTAATTGCCTGTGAAGCTGCAGTGTATATTTAGACAGGTCTGGATATAATTGAATATTCTTGAACGGCTCAGGGGGTGTCGACTTTTGCCTGATTTTTCTCAACAATCTTTCCTTAATGTGGAAAAAATGGACCCTCATGAGCACATCTCTAGGGACAGACACCGCCAGGTGTGGTGGTTTGGCTATCCTGTGAATTCTGTTGATTAACAGCTGAACGGGTTTAGCATCCGGCATGGCGGCCACCATTAGGTCTTTGGCATACTGTTGTGGCGCTGCTGGTGGGACAGACTCCGGAATCCCCCTTAATTTTACATTGTTCCTGCGGGACCTGTCCTCTAGATCTGACAATTTAGCTTTTATCCATTTGTTATCTTCTGATGTGGTATCATAGGAATCAACTAGATCATTAATGGTATTAGTGCTGTTCTCCATTTTGTGTTCAATGTATGTGACTTTATCATCCAAGCTGTGTATGTCTGCCGAGAATTTAGAGATCATTGAGAACAGATCTGAATAGTGACACTTGTAGGGACAGTAGCATGTCCTTTAGTGTCGTGTCTATGACGGTTGGCGCCTCTGCATGAGGGGATGGCGGCAGAGATTCCAGCCACATCCTTGTCTTGGTTGGACTGCTGCTGTTTGGGCTGTTTCCTATGTGCACTATGCTGACTGGAAGTCATATGATGTCCAGCAGGATAACACATGATCGTGTGCCCATGGGGGCGCACAGCATGGCAATCGGTGGTGTGGTGTGTCCATCTGACACACCGCAACTCCGCTTGTGGTAAAGAGAAAGTGACAGAGGTTCTTTACCACGTGATCAGCTGTGACCAATCACATCTGATCAGTGTGAACCAGGAAGTTCCGGTAAATGGCTTTCCTCGGTTCGTGCTGAGAAGGAGAGCCGATTGGCGGCTCTCCTGTCAGAGGGGAGGTTTGCGCTGATATTCAGCGCATTGATTATCAGTTCAGCCCCATCAGAGATGCCCACCACATCTGCCAATCACTGCCCATCAGCTGCCAGTCAGTGCCCATCAAAGTGCCAGTCAGTGCCCATCAAAGTGCCAATCAGTGCCCTTCAATGATGCCAATTAGTGCCCATCAGTAATGACTGACAGTACCTTCTCATCAGTGCTGCCTATCAGTACAATCTATTAGTGCCCATCAGTGCTGCCTGTCAGTGCCAATCAGTGCCGCATATCAGTGCATGTCAGTGCCACTTATCAGTGCCCATCAGTGCCATCTATTAGTGCCCATCAGTACCGCCTGTCAATGTAAATCATTGCCGCCTATCAGTGACTGTCAGTGCCACCTATCAGTGCCCATCAGTGCCACCTATCAGTGCCCATCAGTGCTGCCTATCAGTGCCCATCAGTGCCGCCTATCAGTGCCCATGACTGCTGCATATCAGTGCCCATCAGTGCTGCATATCAGTGCCCATCAGTGCCGCCTATCAGTGCCCATCAGTGCTGCATATCAGTGCTGCCTATCGGTGCCCATCAGTGCTGCATATAAGTGACGCCTATCAGTGCCCATCAATTCTACATATTAGTGCCTCCTCATCAGTGCCCATCAGTGCCACCTCATCAGTGCCCATTAGTGCCCGTCAGTGAAGGAGAAAACAACATTTTATAACAGAACAAAAGAAAACTTTTTTTTTTTCAAAAATTTCGGTCTTTTTTAGTTTGTTTAGCAAAATATAAAAACCCCAGTGGTGATCAAATACCACCAAAAAGCTCTATTTGTGGGAAGAAAATTATTTTGTTTGGGAACAGTGTTGCATGACCGCACAATTGTCATTCAAAGTGTGACATTGCTGAAAGCTGAAAATTGGCCTGGGCAGGAAGGGGGGTAAGTATCCTGCATTGAAGTGGTTAATCAAATACAAGGTATCTCTGTATTCCATAGTCTTAGGAGCTCCTCACCTAATGCTGCCATTAACCAGGTTTCAGAGATTTAGGTCACCACTTGTCTTATCACAGTATGAGAAATAATCATTTTTAGTTTTTTGCTGAATCTTTGTGTCTTCAAACCTTTGTGCAAGAAAGCCTCTATTACCTGCTGCTATTCAGTTTTCATTCTCTTCTCTCATGCTTTTGTCATCTCTAATCACTGATCCAAGATACATACAGCTGAACTCCAGAAAACAGCTTATTACACAGAGGAAATACATGTTTAAGGGCTGTTTAAAGCTCATTTACAGGAAGGTGAAAAGAGCTCAACTCTCTATCACCCTGCTTCCTCCCCCTATCAGTGTGTTCCTTGTTAGTACATAAACACTGCAATACAGCTGACTAGTTCCTTGTGCTGATTTCTCCCTCACCCAGCCTGGACCTTGCTGTACAGGTACTGCAAAAGTGGGCAAGAATCTGATACTTACACTGCTTATATTTGAAAATACATTTAATAGTGTATTAAATATGAACTCAAGGGATTATAATGTTGTTGCAGGGTGAGCCCATACCACTGTGTGATGAGGCAATTTACAACAGATTTTGTAAGACGCAAGTGCACTAATGGCATAGGTGTGTTCTGGCATCATATGAGAGCCAGAGATAGAGCTCAGAGCCCCAACCTTCTGAGGGGGCCAGTGTGTGTGAAGGGAGCCATGAGTTGTGCTCATGTGCACCATGGTGTCCAGGTTGGGACAGGCCAAGGCCCGAGCCTGAGAGAGAGTCCATGAAAGACAAAGCAGCTAGGAAGCTTTAGAGATAGTCTATGAAGTACAGAATAGTTAGGAAGCTGTATAGAAAGATGCAGAACTGTAGTGCAGTGTCTGTGCATAAGCACTGGGACGTGTTTCATGGCTCCTGCCTGTCAGGTAGATGCATTCAGGTAGCTGTGCCGCTGTCCGATTTCCTCCACATAACCCCGGTACTGACACCCCCGTGCGCACACCCCAGCCATAGATTGCGGGCTCCATTTGCCCATCTGTGGGCCTGGGACCAACATGGTGGGTGGGAGAAGAGTGGACACACATCCGCTTTCCTCCCTTTTCACTGTGACCCAGAAAGCGATGTGAATGATGTCACTTCTGGGTCAGACTCTCTGTGTCCTCGGCCAGCATAGCCGGGAGGGGATGTATTGCAACATTCAGTGGAGCCCAGAAGAGAAGACCCTGCATGTCTCATTAAAAAGAACCTGTCATGTCACCTAAAAATAAAGTTACACCCAATCACATAAAATCCCCCCTCCCAAAAAAAGTTGAGGTTCCCCCCCCACCTCCACATATATGCACATACAAACGTTGATTGCAATACTCTTGTAAAGCATAGCCATGCACACCAGAGTGAGAGCAATAATTCTAGCACAATACCACCTCCATAACACCAAACCGATGACCTAGAGGGTGCTTTTGAAGTGCTATAAAAAAATATAGATGCGGAAAAATTTAAGTGTAGCGCCCCCATAGTGATAGGCGCTTTTGTAGTGAGGTATTTTTGCTTGAAGAGGCAAAATTAAGGCAGGCCTGAATGTTTTGATCTGGACAGGGGAGTGGCCCAGGAGGAGCTGGAGATTGCAGGAAGGAACACCACTTGGATACTCCTCCCCTTTGTTTCTAGAAGGTTCTGGAAAAGGAGGTGGATGAGGTGTCACTTTCTGAAGTATGTTAAGGAACCCTAACCAATACCCATCATGGATTGGCAGCAGGCAGGCCTCCTTAAATACAGTGATCTGCCCAGCAGGGGGGAGGGGAGTGTCAGGTGGAAGAGAGGAGAATGTAGCAGAGGTACTGTGGAGGCCTCACCCGGGAGGGAGCCCCCCAGTCTGGTGGGGGGGGTGAACTTGAGTCCTGGAGGCTCAGATGAAGCCAGGAGAGAAGTTGTTGTTCTGGAGTAGCACAAGGAAGCAGGAGAGCAGCAGAGAGGCTACATTAAAAGCTCTTTAAAGGATCCACCGGTGTTGATGAGTGGCAGCCCCTTGGAGTTGGATGAGAAGGCTGGAGCAGGCTAGGAGAAGACAGTGGGCAGTCTGTAGAGGTCGGAGAAGCCAGTCAGGGGAAGGAGTGTCACTGGACAGTGGAAAGTGGCTGGATGCCGGAGGGGCTTGGAAGATGGATGGGCTGGGAGTAGTAGTGCATCCATTGCCCAGCTAGCACCAACTCACTTAGCTACATAAATGAGGGCCTGTGATTTCACAACTGGGAGCCCATGGCCATTACCCACATTGGGTGGTCTGGAGGCCCTGCTAGCAGTAGAGCAGGCCTCACCATGTGCTAGCTGTGGTGGAGGAGGAAGTGTCATGTAGGTCTGATAAATTGCCTTTCAGGCCTGGAACAGCAAGTGTATGTGCAGGAGAGAGGAAGAAGAAGAGTAACGGTCAGCAAGTGTATGTGCTGGAGGAAGAAGGAGTGTATATACGGTCAGTGTATATAGAGGGTCCCGTGATTTGGGCATCCCATAGTCATCCCTATCCAAATTTATCCCCTAAATAAAGCAACAAAACAAAGTACCGGCCTGTTCAGTGACTCCGGGTGTGTGGAAGATCGTGGGATTGAGGGCAGGGGGCAGGTGGACCACAACTACCAGCTACCTCCAAGGTGGCACATGGCTACATAAGGTTTGATGTGTTCGGTATCTATTTGCTCGCTGCAACCTTGTCTTTATATTTACCAAGAATATGGGTAGTTTGTTGCGTGTCTTTGCCCTAAAATTCACTTTAGTGTGTTTTTTTTACTGAAATTTTGGGTTTCCTATACTTTTGTGGTAATATAGTGTGACATAAAAAAATGGAACTACCACTGTTTTATTCTCTAGGGTGTCCGCTTTCAGAAAATATATAATGTTTGAAGGTTTTATGTAATATTCAGTCCTAAAATGATTTTTTTAACTTGTGTGCAAAAAATGCAAATACGGCTCTGTTAGCGAAAAGGTTAATGAATACAGAGCTGATTTAATCATTACTGCTTCTATGGTGACATTAAATAGTAAATTCCTGTCTCAATCCTTCACCAACTTCAAAACAGTTTGATAATCTTATTCTTATGTATTGTTTTCAATAGTGTTTTACAAACTTAGCTGACACTCCTAGTCCTTTCTTTGCTTGATATATCATTTTTCTTTGTTAACGCCGTCATAAGCTTATTTATAGTTAAATATCGTGTAGATATAAAAACACCAATTAATGCAGTTGTGTGTGAACTAAAAATAATCACTTTTTTTTACTGCAAGAAGGGTATATTTGACTTGGTATAAGCCCTCTAAAGTCTGATATATTACAATAAAGTTACCGTAAAAAAAAAAAAAAACTGGTATATGACAGCACTCTGTCTGGCTGGCAGCACTAAGAGCCAATCAGGTGTCTCACCTAGTTGTGTTACTTAACTGCAGTGGAGAAAAGTCAGGCCATCAAACTGCCTGTGCTGTCTGTTGGACTGTGTAAATCTGTGAACTGGATGGTCATACAGTATATACAAAACTTTTAGCAGCTTAACCAGCTTCAAGATTCAGGATGTATTCCAGCTGTTTATTGATCTCTTTGCTCTTGTTAGTAGTTCTGCTTTACAGTCTTATGGTCTTTGCTAAACTCTAAGTAGGATTTAGGCATAATAGCATTCACACTGTGCTTTATTATGCACTTGTGGAACATGTTGGCACTAAATAAAACAGAAATAAAATACATTACTAGGTAATCTTTTCTCATTATACCCTGAAGTAGTAATAAATAATCTCACAAAAATTGGAAAGAAATAATGAATGTCCAACTGCCTGATCCAGGAATCACAGAGGGCAACATAGGTCATATGACAACCAAAAGATAGTTGCATGATCTTCTCTTTAGTAGATGTGGGTTACAGGAAGACAATCATTCTTTTAGAAATGATAAGTTGTTGGCAGGTGCAGTACTCCTCCATCTAGCAGGTGGGGCCTTGCCCCTCAGGGATGGAGTCGAGACCTATGGGGAAAATGTTCCCCTGCAGCCTCCGTAGGTGTCACGGGAGAGGACACTGTCCGATTGAATGCTGCACTTCCAGTGACCTTTGGTGGCCATCTTATTTGGGGGAAGTGCTAATAAATAGCAGTCTCCTAACAGGTTTGGTTCCCATTTTGCATGTGGATAATGTAAGAAGAGGAAACCCATCTGGCAGGGGCAGAGTATTAGAGCCAAGGGGAAGGTTGCAGTGTGAGTAAGGCCAGAATAGAAGGACACCACTTTGTGCTGCAGTTAGCACCGATCTCAAGTACCACTGCCACCACCTGTTTCAGGCTGTTTTGAGCCACCACTGTGTCAACAACCTGCCATCCAACCACCACTTAAAGTAGTAGTAAACCACGGAAAAAAAACACCTGCAAGACAATAGCATAATGTATGCATCACATACTAGCATATTATGAAATACTTACCTTAGAACGAAGCCCCCACAGTGGTGCCCGATCACTGCTGAGGGGGCTGACATGTTCCCCCCACAGTTTCTTCCAGGTATGCGGGTTCCAGGGCTGTGAGTGGCCGGAGTCACGATGACGTCACTCCCCCACATGTGTGAGGAAGCCCTTCGTTCAAGAAGCTGTGAAGTTCAAGCATGATACGCCGGACCTTCAGAGCGTGTGCGCCGCTGACGTCAGCAGCTGAATGCAGGGTGAATATCTCCTAAACCGTGCAGGTTTAGGAGGCATTCATTTTACCTACAGGTAAGCCTTATTATAGGCTTACCTGTAGGTAAAAATCACCAAGCGGGGTATGCAACCGCATTAAGCAAATACCGCCCTAATAAGACCCACTCAGTCTGTACTGTGTTCACTGTGTCCGAGGATACTCCACTGTGCAACTGCACTAGCCTGCAACCTCCTGGGATCAGCTGGACAGCTATATTGCTCTGTCTCTCTTGTGCCTTAAGGACGGTGATAGCATTCTGTTGGGAACCGCATTGTGCCTTGGGAGAGTGGTTGGTCTACCTGGTTACTGAAAATCACTGAGCCTCTATTTCCCTCCCAAAAGTTTGACATCATTTTTTATTTTTCAACGGGCCTACAGAACCTCAGCTTCTTTACATTTGTTGTAGAGACTCCCCAGAATGTGTTAAATGTGGGGCCTCCACGGGCGACCTAGTACACCTCCTCTGACGGTGTCCAAAATTAGTTAGACACTGGGACACAGTAATCCTCAAAATTAACTAAGTGTATGGTACTTCCATTTGCAACCATGCTCATACTTGTATATTCAGTTACATGGATTCACCTGACCTTGATGCTCACACCACGATTGCAGTGCAAAGGTCATTATTCGCAACACTTAGAGTTATTATGCTTGGTGGGTTGCCAATGCTGCGCCTGCTAAATGTGACTGAATCTCTGAACTTAACAAACTAATAGCATTTGAAAGAATTGCATACAAGCAAAGGGGATTTCTTAAAATAATAGATAATTTGGGGATGATGGCTCGAGGCTGGGGTTGGCCTAGACCAGGGGTCTCCAAACTTTTTACTTCGAGGGCCACATTCTATATTTTACACATATTTGCGGGCCGTAAAAATCATTTATAAATAAATCCACAGTGAAAGAATAGAATAGAATTTGACTTACTGCTGACAGCGGGGCTAGATGGTGCTCCTGTATCCTTTGCTGGAACCTAAACATCATGCAGCAGGGCTAACCTTCTAGTGTGCATGAGGCTTTGCATCTGTGTCCCCATTAGTCTCCCCATTCATCTGTGTCCCCATTCATCTGTGTCCCCGTCAGTCCCCCCATACATCTGTGCCCCCATCAGTCTCCTCATATATCTGTGTCCCCATCAGTCTCCCCCTACATCTCTGCCCCCATCAGTCTCCCCATTCATCTGTGTCTCCATCAGTCTTCCCATACATTGTGTCCCCATCAGTCTCCCCATTTACCTGTGCCCCCATCAGTCTCCCCATACACCTTTGCCCCCATCAGTCTCCCCATACATCTGTGTCCGCATCAGTCTCCCCATACATCTGTGTCCGCATCTGTCTCCCCTAGGGATGGGCCCACGGTTCGAGTTGAACGCCCATTCATCGAATTTAGAACATTATGGGACGTTCGCAGAGACTTTGCCGCCGTGGAGCGCCCCATAAAACATTGCCTGGCTTTGTTTTGACGTTTTATTTATAGTGCAGGGCAGGGACACTGGGTGACTTCACAAATGTCATTTTGCTCTGGCTATGTTCTAAACATCACAGAGGTGCCCCCTTTTACAGGCAGACTAAGAGGACCCCCAGGCACATTATTTCAAGGAATATTTCATTTTTATTGTTTCACTTTAAGCATTATAAAAGTCACTGCTCCTGAAAAAATGATCGATTTTTAAAACTTTTTTTTGCATTGATTCATGTCCCCTAGAGCAGGACCCGGGTCCCCATACACCTCTTAGGGCAATAGCTTGCATATAAACCTTTAAAATTAGCACTTTTGATTCTTCATGTTCGGGTCCCATAGACTTTAACGGTGTTCAAATGTTCTCACAAATTTTTTGCCTGTTCGCATGTTCTGGTGCGAACCGAACCGGTGTTCGGCCCATCCCTAGTCTCCCCATTTATCTGTGTCCCCATCAGTCTCCCCATGTATCTGTGTCCCAATCAGTCTCCCCATACATCTGTGTCCTCAGCAGTCTCCCCATACATCTGTGTCCCCATCAGTTTCCCCATACATCTGTGTCCCCACATCATTGTCCCCATCAGTCTCCCCATCATTTTCCCCATTCATCTGTGCCCCATCAGTCTCCCTATTTATCTGTGTCTCCATCAGTCTCCCCATACATCTGTGTCCCCATCAGTCTCTCCCTACATCTATGCTCCATCAGGCTCCCCATTTATCTGTGTCCCCATCAATCTCCCCCTACATCTGTGTCCCCATCAGTCTCCCCCTACCTCTGTGCCCCATCAGTCTCCCTATTTATCTGTGTCTCCATCAGTCTCCCCATACATCTGTGTCCCCATCAGTCTCTCCCTACATCTATGCTCCATCAGGCTCCCCATTTATCTGTGTCCCCATCAATCTCCCCCTACATCTGTGCCCCATCAGTCTCCCCCTACATGTGTGTCCCCATCAGTCTCCTCATTTATCTGTGTCCCCATCAGTCTCTCCCTACATCGGTGCCCCATCAGTCTCCCCATACAACTATGCCCCATCAGTCTACCCATTCATCTGTGCCCCCATCAGTCTCCCCCTACATCTGTGCCCCATCAGTCTCCCCATTTATCTGTGTCCCCATCAGTCTCACCCTACATCTGTGCCCCATCAGTCTCCCCATTTATCTGTGACCCATCAGTCTCCCCAATTATCTGTATCCCCGTCAGTCTCCCCATAGCACTCTGTCCCCATCATTTTCCCCATACATCTGTGTCCCCATCAATCTCCCCATACATCTGTGTCCCCATCAGTCTCCCCATACATCTGTGTCCCCTTCAGTTTTCCCATACATCTGTGTTCTCATCAATCTCCCCATATATCTGTGTCCCCATCAGTCTCCCCATACATCTTTGTACCCATTAGTCTCCCCATATATCTGTGTTCCCATCAGTCTCTCCATACATTTGTGCCCCCATCACTCATCAGGGTATCCCCACAAATTGGTGTCCCGTTAGAGCCCCCCTCCCCCACATTTTTGTTTCCCCATTACTCATCATCTCCCTGCACATTTGTGTCCCCATCACAGCCCACCCCGCCTGCATGTTTGTGTCCCCATCAGAGCCATCACCTTACCCTCCACGTATTTGTGTCCCCATCAGAGCCATCACTTTTCCCTCCGCATATTTGTGTCCTCAACAGAGCCATCACCTTCCCCACCACATATTTGTGTCCCCATCAGAGCCATTACC
>BLSH010473573.1:2370020-2410282 GCA_018402905.1 Glandirana rugosa | reverse complement strand
CCTCCTCTCATACCCGAGGACGACCCACATGGAGGGGATGTGTGGTAATGATACAATCGCATACACCCACACACATATATGTCCCACCCGGTAAATATACCTATGTGGAATTATTTTACCCTTACCAACCCCTATAATTGAAGGACAAACACCGTGTAATCATACACACTCCCCCCTTTGCAAAGTTCTACCCACCACTGGTACCGCCGGTAAAACTTCAGTCGGTAAAACTTAGTCTTTGGGGTCATCTGAAGGCAATTGTCTATGCTGTGAAGATACGAGATGTGCAGCACCTGAAACTACGGATACTGGAAGCCTGTGCTAGCATTTCTCCTGCGGTGTTGTAAATATCTCATTAAAGAATAAAGTTAAAACAAAAGTTGGATTCAAAATGGCTGACTTCAAAATGGCCGCCATGGTCACCACCCATCTTGAAACGTTTCCCCCCTCACACATACTAATGTGCCACAAACAGGAAGTTAATATCCCCAACCATTCCCATTTTATTAAGGTGTATCCATATAAATGGCCCACCCTGTATATACACACACCCACATACGCTAACATAGTAATGGTGTGTAGGGGAGGTACACCCAGCAGGAGCCCATACTCTCCTCCCATATCCTATAGCAATGATGGGGGGTGTGTTTTCCTTAGTATTGGAATAGTTATGACCAGAGAGCAATACTAATGCATAACAATAAAAAAGATCATGTAATAATTTCATATAGTACATTGTGTGTACACTTACTGCAGCTGTATAGTCCGATTTCCATGCCTGTTAGTGTGCAGTGGTCATTATGTGTGGGACGCTTCCTGGATACAGTTTGTGTCCCATTGGTGACATCACTTCCGGTTTCCCAGGTGTCCTTAGTGAATGATATTATTTCCGTCCGGCGGCGCCATTTTGTTGTAGCTGGACACTTGAGGCTGGCTATTGCCAGAATAGTGATGAAGCTATCGGCGCCATTTTAGTGTGGATCAGCGAACAGAATTCGCAGATCTCACAGCACCGACCCAGGGACACTAGCACAATATCGCAGTGCAATATATTATCTTATATTATGTAATACACCATAGATGCAGCTACAAACTTATAAACACTGCCATTTACTGGTTGAAGAATATGTCTCTACTAAATACTGATGTACATTAGTTGTTACACAAAATACAATTCTGTATTCCAACAAATGTGAACCTGATGTCTATGGTTTATGTACTGTAAGTTGTTATTGGGCACTTTACATACAGTATTTTCTCTATAGAGCCTTTAATGTAAAGTTTTCATTTCTTTGAATTGACTAATTTTTTTCTTCTTTGTAAACAAGTTAAAAAGCCTTATTCTAATTTTCTTTCAGGTTCAAACCAATATTATTTTGCTCTGTTGTCAAGGGGCCCTTAAATGGCATGGGGCCCATAGGGTAGTGCCTACTTTGCCTATTTTGTAATCCAGCACTGTGCAAGTTCTCGGTCAGTTCAGCCGGGGGAAGACAGAAGGACCTGTCTATCCAGCGACTTCTGAGGGGTTAGTGCTACAATATTGTTACAGTATATTACAAAATGTAAGGAAATGTATTCATAGAGCTACTGATAATTCTTCTTTAAATGCCTTTCTCCAATCCTATCCCATATCTGTATCCAGCAAGTAATGCTCCTGTTAAAATTTCACTTGATACACAAGCACAAAGTATAGCCATACCCACATCCAGGCACAGTTTGCTCCCAACGGGGTGTCCGAAAAACTGGGATCATGGCTACCACCATCAATAAGATATAGACCTAAAAGAGCATGTTTCTTGAGTGATACAGATATGTTCTTTTTACTTATATACAGCAACTATATGTAAAATCCAGCATGTTTTTATGACTATCACTTCTGATAGTGGTTTGAAAATGTTGTTCTTGACTGATTGTAACTTCTACATAATATCTTGTTTTGTTTTGGAAAAACTTTCAATAAAAAAAATATGGAAACAAAAATTCACTTTGATGTTATCCAAACAGTACATAGCCCATATGGGCTTTACAGCTTAACTGCAGATATTAAAAAGGAAACATTATTCAGAGAAAAGGCATAGACCAGGGATATGCAATTAGCGGCCCTCCAGCTGTTGCAAAACTACAAGTCCCATCATGCCTCTGCCTCCGGGTGTCATGCTTGTGGCTGTCAGTCTTGCTATGCCTCGTGGGAATTGTAGTTCTGCAACAGCTGGAGGTCCGCTAATTGCATATCCCTGGCATAGACCATACCATATATGCAGCTACAAACTTATAAACACTGCCATCTACTGGTTGAAGAATATATCTCTACTAAATACTGATGTACAGTAGTTGTTGCACAAAATACAATTCTGTATTCCAACAAATGTGGAACTGATGTCTTTGGTTTATGAACTGTAAGTTGTTACTGGGTACCTTACATTAATACAGCATTTTTTCTATAGAGTCTTTAGTGTAAAGTTTTTATTTCTTTGAGTTGACTATTTTTTTTCTATACTTTGTAAACAAGTTAAAAAAGCCATATTGCAATTTTCTTTCAAGATCAAATTAGTATTATTTTGATCCGTTGTTGAGGAGTCCTTAAACGGCATGGAGCCCATAGGGCAGTGCCTACTCTGCCTATTCGGTAATCTGACACTGTGCACCAGTGAATTCTGGGTCAGTTCAGGTGGAGGGAAGACAGCAGGACCTGCCTATCCAGAGACTCCAGAGGGGTTAGTGCTACAATATTGTTACAGTATATTACATAATGTAAGGAATTTTTTCGTAGAGCTAATGATGATCATTCTAATTTAAATGCCTTTCTCCAATCCCATCCCATATCCGTACCCAGCAAGTAATGCTCCTGATAAAATTTCACTTGATCTACTCCATCTTTTTGACTTTAAAAGTCAACTGTATCCAAAATGGATATTTCAATTTTGAATAATTAAACAGTACCTGGTAATGTTATGTTTTTCACATAGACTTCAATACAGTGAAATTGGTTTATCTCACCTCCCACAAAGGTGTCACTCTCTCCCTGCTATCCCTGCTAGATTCTTGATATACGGATGAAGCGTGACACCAACAGGCTGCATCAGCAGGGCGGAACTGGAAAATCCAGCGGGGATGTAATGCCACTGTAGGTCCCAAGAGATGTGATAAAGCAGAATGCAATTCATCTTGCTATCAACTGCGCCATACTGAATTATGAGTTTTTCTGTGATGTTGGCAATTCACTACATGATATAGGGCCCAAGAAGTGTGTGCAAACCTTTTCTCTTGGAAACTCAAGGTATTATTTGCATGTTTGTACATATTTTAAACTAATGTCATAGGGAAATATATGTTTCAATTCTTCGGTTGCTATTTTACTCTTTTTGTAATGCGTTTTAATGTCTTCTGCCTGAATGTTGGTTTAATATGATTTCAAGAAGCTGACTTTCATGTCTGCATAGTGCCTTAGCTTGTGTCACAAGTGCTCCCTCTACTGGATGAATGCAGCTCTTTTTTTTATTTGTATTTCCAGATATAACCTAACTGTATGCTGGAAGGAAGAAGCGAATAGCACATTCTGTGCACATGCAGCAGCTGTAGAAGTTATATGACGAGATGTTCTGTATTTTGCATTCAGTAGGTGAATGGATTTTGATTGAACATGATCTGTTTTAAAATTACCTTCTATGCTATAGAATAGGCTTAAACTTACCCAGAGAAATGAGCAAATGAAAGCATACAGTATGTAAATCCAATCCCTAAAATGTGATATATGTTATAATTTGTTATGGAAGAGTATTTTTGAAATGACATTATTTTTTAAAGCAGATCTCCAGCCTTATCCACCCTTTCCCCAACCCCACCTGCCACCATGCAACACAAATTGTGGGTCTTAATGTAGTGCGGTGACGTCATTGCACATGTAGTCCATTGATAACTTCCTCCAGCTCAGCAGCTGGAGAAATAGTCTGTAGGCGCTTGTGCATTGCACCCATTGATCGCAGTTGCAATGCTTTGCATGCTTCAATTGAAATATAAATAAATGCACATTTTTTAACCACTTGACCTCTGATTTACTCCCCCCTTAATGCCTAGGCCATTTTTTGCGATACAGCACTGTGTTAATTTAACTGACAATTGCGCAGTCATGCGATGCTGTACATAAATGAAATGTATGTCCTTTTTTCCCCACAAATAGAGCTTTCTTTTGGTGGTATTTGATCACCACTGCATTTTTTATTTTGAAAAAATATATATATTTTTATTTTCTGCTATAAAACACATCCAATAAAAAAAATCTAATTTCTTCATAAATTAAGGCCAATATGTATTCTGCTACATATTTTTGGTAAAAAAGCCCAATAAGCGTATATTGATTGGTTTGCGCAAAAGATATACACTGGAATTTTTATTTACTTACTTTTTTTATACTAGTAATGGCTGCGATCAGCAACTTATATCGAGACTGTGATATTGCAGTGGACAATCGGACACTAACTGACACTTTTGACACTTTGTCCAGTGACAAAGTGTCACTGGAAAGGTTCGGTCTGGGAGAGACAGGAGGGAAGATACAGTTAGAGGCTGTGAGATATATTCGAAACAGTGCCTGTAAGTTCTGGAGAACTGGGGAAGCTGCTGTAACCTGCTGAGTACAGTACGGATATCATCTTGAATCCTACTTACTGAGCTGCTGGAGACCCAGATCTACTGCTCTCGGTTGTGCTGAGATCGAACCTAGCTAAAGATCACATCTGCATCGCAGAGTTACTGTTGTGTGATCGGTGCAGAAGTTTACCTGGAGTCATTCTCACATTAAAGGGGGTCCCCATTCTTCATCAAAGGAGACCTGATTCTACAAATATTGTGTCTGTGAGTGGGATATTAATTATTTGTGACATAATAACTGACCTTGTAGTAAATCCACCCGAAAGCAATATTGCCTTATCTCTTTAAAGGCACCACCTATTACCCATTAACCATCAGCAACAGTTCTGCTGCTCAAAACTGTACCCTTGAATATTTTGAGAAATATCTGATCTGAGAAACATCTAATACTATAGCCCTGGATCATTCACCATTCAGTGTTCCTAGGAAATTAGTACTCTACAAACTGATTTCTTGTTGTAGAAACCATTCCCTTTAGCGCGCCAATGTCTTCAAGGGCCCCAACATAGACAGAAGAAAACTTACTTAAAGAACCGTGTTAAAGTGCCTGTTATAATGCATAGTCATGAGTTTATCAAAGCTCTGAACTCATCAAATTGTGGCCTAAGCTTAGCTTCCTCATCATAACTGACTCTAGGTGACTTACCCATTATTGTCTGGATACCATGTTACAGTTTCTCATTTTAGTGGGGAAAATTACAGTTTATGCTGACCTTACCAGAGCTTAAGATAACACTCCTGCTTAATCTTTTGACGTCTGAAACTGCCAAAAAGTATTCCTTGTTGCAATATTCTGGGTTTTTTTTGAGTATTCATATTCTCAATATACTTTACTATTCTACTCCAAGGTCTCAAGTCTCATTTCAGGGTGGCCATAGGTGTGAGCGGGGGGATGTGCCAGGTGTGCCTGGGCACACCCTAATCACTCTGTATGGTGCCAATTCCCCCTACTGCCCAGGCTTCCCCCCTTGTTGCACCAAACCACTGCAGTGCTGAGGGCTGTCCTCTCCTCTCCCCCTGGCTGCTGGATGGAGAGCAGAGGAAGGGGCTAACCAATATGTAATTTACCGGCCCCTTCCTTTTCTAAATGAATACAGTGAACACACTCAATCACTGTGTTCAATCATAACTGAAGCATAGTAAGCTGTGTTTACTATTCTTCAAATTGTGAATAAACAGGAAGTTGCTCAGCACAGAGCACTTCCCATTCATTCACTGTCCAGTGCATCTGAGGCTGCATGGAAAAGCATGTGTTTGAGCTTTGGGGTGCACACCCTAATGCAGTAGGCTGTGCACACCTGTGAGGGGGACCCTAAGGTACTAACTCAAAGTTATCAGTCTTTTTCTATTGACATGTATACCCAAGGTGTCACAGATGCAAAGGTGTTTGCAGAGGTCAAAGTAAGAACAGAGGACCGAATACAATCAGCGACTCCTGCAGGGGTAGCGCTACAGTTATTGCATTTTTATTACTGAAAATTTGCACTTAGGCTGGGTTCAATATGTCCGGCTGAGGTTCACAGCAGGGGGTCCGGTGCATCCCTGTTCACTGGTTCAGGTGAGAATCAGGTCCGAATTTTTGCCTGAATTTGAACCTGAACTGGACCCAAAGACGCAGAGGACCCTTTTGGAATGTGGACCGCGGCCACCCAGGACCTGTGTGAACTGGCTCCATTGAGAGCCAGTCACACTCCCTTGTCATGCGAATTGGATGCGTGGAAGCTAGCATCATCTAATTCGCACATACAGTATGTGAACCCAGCCTTAGGCCCCTTTCACACTGCCGTGTCCATGTGGGATCCGTTTTGCTCACCTAACAGATCCGTCATGCACTCACTGTGCGTAGACAGATCTGTCGGAGCTCCTCTCTCATCTATGGGAAATCAGATCACAATGGACCGTCTGTCAGTTGTCATTCGATCCGATCCCCAGAAAAAAATAGGGTTTCCATCCGTCGGACTCAACGGGACAGGAGCGGATCAGAGAGTGGTAGATGTCAGCGGACATGTCACCGCTGACATCCGTCACTCCATAGAGGTGCATGGAGCATCCCTTCAAGTTGGCCTGAAAAACGAACCTGAACGGAACGTCCGTGTGAAAGGGGCCTTAAACTGTTTTGCTAATATTGCACGACCCAAAAAAGTGGAACTTCAACCATTTTATTCTCCAAGGTTTCTTCTTTCAGAAAATATATAATGTTTGGGAGTTTTAACTAATCTTCAAGCCTAAAAAGATTATTTTAACTATACAAAAAATGCAAAAACAGCTTTGCCAGCAAAATAGTTAAAAGCAAGCTCTTGCCTTTAGTATTACTGTCAAACTTCCAATGTAAAGCATCTCAACTGTTGTAAAACACAAGAAACTATGATTTTTATTCCAAAACAGGCAGTTTTACATTCATTTTAATGGGAAAACAGTTATTTTGTTGAATTATATATCCAGGTGGTGGTCTCCATTTCCCAAACACGATGTACTTGAAAAATAATAAAAAATGAGCTCTTCAGATCCTGAGACGATAAAACACGGGAAGGTAAAAATCTCAGCAGAGTTATTGTTTATAGATGATGCTATTCTGAATGTTGATGACAATATTGATCTCAGAAGTTTAGGGCAGACAAATATATTATTGTCAAACAATCCCATAAAAAGTTATATACTGGCTACAAACCGCAAGCAGCAACAGACGCAGGTGTAATTAAATTGAGTTTGGCTAGCCGATGCCTTTTAATCTTAAGTATGGCACTGTATATTCTTAGCTTGGATGAACAATTAAATGAATGGGCCTTCAGTTTCTTAGGATCAACCATAATGTCATTTTGCTGCTCTATGTGTCTTAACCAAATAATATTTATTGGGAGCGCAAGCTTGTTACAATACATTGTTTATTTCATCCATCAAACCTTAGCAGAGTTCTGCGTATCTCACTTGGATTTGGCAGATTTTCAATAGCCTCCCAAAACAGCCCCTAATCCAATATTCCCGCTACACATTTACTAGTTGCAAATCTTGCTCTTGTTGATCCGTGCTATTAGAAGTGATAATAACATTATTATCCACAGTTGCTGCTCGGTATACTAATAAACATAATTATAATGCAGCAGCAATGTACCGCTTTATTGAGCAGAAACTATTTTGAAGGAATGTTAGATACTTAATGCTTAAAGCTCAACACCAGGAAAAGCAACTTAATATGCAGTTTAAATACACATATGGGAGCTGTTTCATCTGCCGAATAATTTGTTGTTCTGTTTAGCCAGTTTTGTGATCCAAGCATCCCTGCCAGGCAGCGTAGCCTGGTCCCTAACCTCCACTGCAGTGGTAAAGGCTGATTAACCACTTGACCTCTGGAAGAAGATTTACCCCCCTTTTTGGCTAGGCCATTTTTTTGCGATACAGCACCGCGTTACTTTAACGGACAATTGCACGAACGCGAGACACTGTACCCAAATAAAATATATGTCCTTTTCTTCCCACAAATAGTGGGTGGTAGAGGTGGTATTTGTTCACCTCTGCATTTTTTATTTTTTGTGCTATAAACAAAAAAAGGCCATCAATTTTTTTAACCACTTCAGCCCCGGAAAGATTTACCCCCTTAAAGTGGTAGTATACCTGTTGTGTAATATTTCATATACATATACACAGTTTTGTAATATGTACATTGGTGTACGTAGGCCATAATCTATGTTCTAATGCAGCTGGCAGCCAAGCTGCATTACATATCAAAGGCTCACAGTTACTTGCAGGGGGTTGTGGAATGTAGATTGGGTGGTCATACTTCAAAGGAATGGTACAAAAAGTATTTATTGATACTAATTAGACTTGAGGGGTTTCATTGTGGCTTGCTTATATGGTAAACACTAATGTGAGGTTAGGAGAAACCTTTGCCCCCCCTCCCCAGTGTGAGACTAGCATTTAAAGTGGGCATTCAAGCTGGCAGGGTCAGTTTACTTTCTCTCCATGAAGATGAGGGCACAGGTCTAGATATGGTCTAGTTGGAATGGCACTCTGAAGGCTACTGTTCCTTGTAAATATTTACTCTGTTGGATTTTGATCATCTGGTGCAAGTATTATCAACTTTGTTCTGTCTGAAGTCAATAAATGCTACTCTCTGGAAGAACCGACCGAGTGCTGTGGAAAATTAACCATTATAATAATAACTAAATAATAATAATCTTTCTTCCACTACTACATCGCTACAATACCCTCCTATCATTTTCAGCCACGGAAGCTGCCTTCTTGGCCTCTGTTTAATCTACAACTGCCATGATGCTGCACATGTGATCAGCTATGACACCAGCCATTGGATGGTTTTACAGTTTGGTTTAGAGCACAACCAATGGGAACGTTACATTTCCGGCACATGCCATAAATGGAACTGGTTTTTAAACTGTTAAATGGATGGGTAAACTACCGCTTTAATGACCAGGTTATTTTTTTTGTGATACGGCACTGCGTTGCTTTAACTGACAAGTGCGCAGACATGCAACGCTGTACCCAAACAAAATTGCCATCCTTTTTTCCCCACAAATAGAGCTTTCTTTTGGTGGTATTTGATCACTTCTGCGGTTTTTATTTTTTGCGATATAAACAAACAAAAGCGTAAATTTTGAAGAAAAAACATTTTTTTTTCATTTTTGCTATAATACATATCCAAAAAAATAATAAAAAAAACAAATGTATTCATCAGTTTAGGTCGATATAAATTCTTCTACGGGTTGTTGGTAAAAGAAATCGCAATATGCGTATATTGATTGGGTTGTGCAAAAGTTATTGTGTCTACAAACCATGGGAACGATTTAGGGACTTTTATTTGTTTTTACTAGTAATGGTGGCGATCTGCGATTTTTATCGGGACTACAACATTGCGGTGGACAAATGTGAACCCAAATTACACTTTTTGGGGACCAGTGACATTATTACATTGATCAGTGCTATAAAAATGCATTGATACGTGTAAAAATGAAACTGGCAGGGAAGGGGTTAACACTAGGGGGCGATCAAGGGGTTAACTGTGTTTTCTGGGTGTGTTCTAACTGTAGGGGGGATGGGCTGGCAGGGACATGACAGAGATCACTGGGAACAGTAGATCCATGCCATGTCAGAACAGGGATTTGCCTTGTTTACATTAGCAGATCCCCGCTCTGCCTCTGTACTAGGAGATCGCGGGTCACCGGTGGACATCGAGTCCGCCCGACCCGCGGGCACACCCACAACTGCGCCTTTCGCGAGCCGCTGTACTGCTACGGCAATTTGCGCAGGAGAGCCGACCTGCCGCCATATAACGATGGCAGCTGGGTGGCAAGTGGTTAAAAAAAACAATATTTTTACTTTCTGATATAAAACAAATCCAATAAATTTTTTTTTTAAAAAATCAAATTTCTTCACAATTTTTTTTTGGGCCAATATGTATTCTGCTACATATTTTTGGTAAAAAAAAAATCCTAATAAGCGTATATTGATTGGTTTACGCAAAAGTTATAGCGTCTACAAATGATGGAATTTTTTTTTAAATTATTTTTTTTAATAGTAATGACAGCGATCAGTGACTTATAGCGGGACTGTGATATTGTGGTGGACATTCTGACACTAACTGACACTTTTTGGGACCAGTGACACTAATACAGTGATCAGTGCTAAAAATATGCACTGTCACTGTACTAATGACTCTGGCTGTGAAGGGGTTAACATCAGGGGTGATCAAAGGGTTAAATGTGTTCCTAACCAGTGTTTATGTGAACTGTGGGAGGTGATTTTTTTATTTTTTATTTTTTTTAACATTCAATTTTTATTGGAATTTTCATACAGTAATACATGAATTGTTCATGGTATGTAGCATTTAGATAAGAATAGTACATCTGCAAACATGAATTTGTGTGATACAGATCATGGGGCATTGAGCAGAAACAGAATACTGTAAAATAGTGATATTAAAGTAAAAGCTAGTACAGGATGCCTGTTTGGAGGGTGCCACCCGCACGCCGCCACCCCTTAAAGGGATCATGCTGTGTCGGGGTGCGGGGAGGGCACCCTAGCTCAGGAACTATTGGGTGTAAAAGTAACAGTAACAACATTTGTATCAAAACTAGCAATACTGATGGTGGTACAAGTAGCATTAATCATGTTAGTGACAAAAGAGCCGCGGAGTCTCAGGGGGAAATTTATACTGATCCAGGAGATGACAAGGAGAGCTTATGTGGGGGAGCTTCATAGGTGGGGTTATGGTGGCAAACTTCTGGGGTCAGAGATCCAGGAGGCCCAATGCTTGTAGAAATTATGAGTGGTCATGCTGGCTTTTGCAAAGGAGAGTTCCATTTTGTTGTGAGCGTTGAGAATGTTAACAAGGTCCGAAGATGTGGGGGGTAGGAGATTTTTCCATTTCCTCGCTATTGCCAGTCGCGCAGCAATTAGGATGTGAGTGGCTAGGGTTCTGATGTGGGTTGGCCAGAGGGGAACTGAGAGACCCGGCAAAAGATCCAAGGGTTTTGGTTGCAGGGAGGGTCCGCATAATGTCTTATGCAAGATCTCCACTTCTTTCCAGAAGATTTTGAGGTGGGGGCATTCCCACCATATGTGATGTAATGAGCCAGGGTGAGTGCAATTTCTCCAACACAGGGGAGAGGTTGATGGATAAATGGCTGCTAGTCTCTTTGGAGTGAAGTACAATCTGTGGCACAATTTTTGTAGTGATTCCCAGTGTGTCACATATCGTGACAGTCGGAGGGGAAGGGCCAGCTCCGAAATCCACTGTTTGGTTGAAGGTGTCTCATCCCATAGTGTCGCCCAATATGAGATTGACGGAGGGGAGTGATCTTTTGGTGGAGTGGTTAAGAGGTTGTACATTGATGAAACCCCTTTTGTAGATGGTTTAGGGGTGTCGTAGTACTTAATTATGTCATCCAGGAGTGAGTCTTTGGGTGTTAGGCAAAGCTTAGATAGAAGTGAACGAATTCGTAGGTAGAGGAGGAATGATGATTCAGGGAGATTAAAAGTCTGTTGAAGGTACGGGAATGGTTGGATACCCGTGGTGGTCACCAGTAAGCCCAGATTAGTTAATCCGTTGGTTTGCCAGGTTTTAAGAGATAGGTCTGGGTTAGTACTTCTAGTGCATCAATGGGGATCCGGTGGAGAATGTGGGTATTGAGCTGTTGAGGTTGCTGTATTATCGCTGTCCACACTCTTGATGCAGCATTTATGGAGTCTAGGTAGTGGTGTCGAGTTTTGTGGTTGAGGATGTTGGCAGCGAGCATGAGCTTCGGGTTCATGCCCAGCACCAATGATTCTATTTGTGACCATAGTTTATTTGATGTAGGGGTCCACCATTCCCTAAGTTGGTACAGTACTGTTGCTTTATACTATGCTTGCAGATTAGGGGCTCCCATACCTCCTTTGAGAACTGGGGTTAGGAGTATTTCTTTCTTGAGTCTGGGTAGTTTGTTGTGCCAGATAAAGGAGGTGAATATTTTCTGTAAGTTCTGGATTTGAGAGGAAAGGATAGGAAGTGGAATGATGCGGAATAGATAGAGCACATGAGGGAGTAGGTACATCTTTGCTTGGGCAATTTTTCCAGCCCAGGAGACCGGTATGTGACTTAGGTCTTTGGAAAGGCGCACAAGTTTTTCCATCAGGACGTCATAGTTCACTTTCATTAGGGAGTTACTGGGGTAGATTAATAGTATCCCTAAGTATGGGAGCGTGGATGAGGTAGACCAGTTAAAGGGTGTTGTGTCAGAGATGCGTTGTTTGGTTATGGGATCTATTCCTAGGTTTAGCATGATGGATTTAGTATAGTTGATCTTATAAAGTGAGACTTTTCTGAAACAATCCAGGATGAGTTGTAAAGCGTGTAAGGACGTCACTGGGTTGGAGAGGGTGATGATGACATCACCAGCGTATAGACTTAATTTATGTTGTGCATCTCCTATTAATATGCCTTGTACATCGGAGGAGTCCCTGATAGGTTGGGCAAGTGGTTCCATAATCATGGCAAAGATCAGGGGTGATAGGGGGCACCCCTGTCTTGTGCCATTGGAGATCATGAAGGGGTCTGATTTTTTACCTGACGTCCATACTCTAGCTCTGGGAAGGGAGTACAGGTTCATTATAGCCCATAGGAAGGTCCTCTCTAGACCGAATTTCCGAAGTGCTGCTTCCATGTACTCCCAGTGGACCCTGTCTAATGCCTTCTCCACGTCCAGGGATAGGAACAGAGAAGGCGTTCGACCGTACTCCAACCACTGGATCAAATCAATGAGTCGTCTTGTGCCGTCCGAGGCTTGCCTGCCCGGTACAAATCCAACCTGGTCGGGGTGAATGATTTGTGGGATAATAGGGGCAAGAGGTTGGGCAAGAAGATTGGCGTATAGTTTGGTGTCAGTGTTGAAAAGGGAGATTGGCCGGTAATTTGCAGGGTTATCTGGGGATTTACCTGGTTTTGGAATTGTGACTACTAATGCTTCTAGGGCTTCTTTGGGCATTGTGCCAGTGGGGGCGCAGTGATTGAAGGCATTAGCCAAGTGAGGGGTAAGTAGGTCCTGAAATGTTTTGTAATATTTGTTCGGAAACCTGTCCGGGCCTGGAGATTTGTGGGGGGGGGGGGGTTGTGTGATGGCGTTTTGGATTTCAGGTGCAGAGAAGGGTTGAGAGAGGGATTCCAGTTGGGCAGGGGAAATAGTGGGCAGATGTATTGAGGTGAGGAAGGCATCTATGTCTTTTTTGGAGGGGCAGGGGGGTTATGTCAGAGTCTTTGAGGTTATATAATTTGGCGTAGAAGTTGCTAAATTCATTAGCTATGCCTAGGGGGTTAGTTAAGCGTGTACCCTGGGAGTTGGTAAGGGATTGGACTTTGTTGTTGGTCGCCTGTTTTTTAAGTTGTTTGGCTAGAAAGGAGCCTGATTTATTAGCTGATGTGTAGTATTGGAGTTTTAGTCTTTTACTGTAGTAGTCAAATCGTTTTTGAAGGTGGGCACTGAGGACATGACATAGGGATTTCAGATCTTGGGTTGTTTGGGCAGTAGGGAGTTGTTTGTTTAGGGTCTCTAAATTTTTGATCTGTTGCAGGGGTTTATCTGTTTTTTTATTTCTTCAGCGCCTAGTTGGATGAAGAGGCCCCTGATGACTGCCTTGTGTGCGTTCCAAACCGTGACGGTGTTTACAGGTGAACCGGAATTGGTTTCGAAGTATGATTTAATCTCGGTTTGTATTTTATTTTCTGTGGGCGGATTTGTGAGGAGGTGCTCAATCTCCAAATCGTGTGTTTTGGGGTCTGGTTGGGATGTTGAAGTTTAATGGAGACTGGTGCGTGGTCAGACCACGTAATTACTCCTATGTTAGCCTCTGAGATGGACTGTAGGAGGTGTTTGTCTGTCACAAACAGATCTGTGCGGGAGTATGAGTTTTGGGAGTTGGAGTAAAACGAGTAATCTCGTTCATTATTGTGTAAACACCTCCAGGGATCATAGAGGTCTTCATTTTATAGTAGGGATGTAAGAGTTGATGAGCTTTCTTTTGAAGGGGTTGGAGGTGTCTATGGAGGTATCTATGACATCATTAAAGTCACTGCAGATTATCAGGGGGTCTCATCGGAAGGGGTTAATTTTTGACATGAGGTATTGAAAGAATTTAGGTTGGCCTGTGTTGGGTGCATATATATTTACAAGTGTCAAGCGTGAATTTTCAAGTGTCAGAGAGAGTATCAGGTATCTGCCATCAACATCTGCAACACTATAGTGAACTATATGGGATATATTGGAGCTGATTGCAATCATAACACCCCTTTTTTTGACAGGCCCGGTAGGGATTAGGATGGTGGAGTAATTCTTGTGGAGGCATGTTGGGGCTTTAATGTGCGCAATGTATACAGAGGACATCTGCTTTTTGTTTTATTGCTTCCTTCCATACCATGCTTCTTTTAAAAGGGGAGTTTAAGCCCTTTGCATTCAGAGAGGCAATGGAGATAGACATTATGGGTATTACCTGAGGGTGCAGATGAGATGGACAAGATCACTCCAGTGGTCTCGGAAGCAACAATCAGGACCAGGATCAGGAGTGCTGTGAGTTGGTTGTGAGCTCCGAATATGGCGACGTTCCACTGTTGGCGTGAGATCTGGAGATGCTGTCACTATCACGATTAAGTAGAGGGAAGAACGACAACGTGTTATAACAGTTAATGCTTCTACTGGGTACAGTGAAGAGAGCACAGGTAACAAGATAACTGAGGGTGTGCGTGGCACACAATAACCCGGAGGGGTGAATTCAAGCAGTAACCGGGCTCCTGCTAGATCCAATACATTGGGGTGTATGACCCATATGTAGGCAAAGTTTAGGTTTTTGGTTTGTGGAATGGCTGGCTCCGAGCCTGGTGGGCTGAGGCCTGAGGGCCACCATGGTCCCGTGTAGCGGGTGGGAGAGGTAGGAAGCCCCAATTAGTTAGCTTTTTATATCCATCTTTGGAGGAGAGGATGGGGACAACCTGCTGTTGATATGTGACCAGCAACTTGGTTGGGAATCCCCATTTGTAGGTTATTTTCCGTTCTTGTAAGACAGTGGTGATTGGGGTAAATGCTTTGCGCATCTCTATTGGAGTACGGAGCAGGCAGGGGGTTGGCATTCTTGACCGCAGACAGGATTTGTTCCTTGATATGGAAATAATGTATTTTTGCAAGGACATCTCTTGGTATATCCTGGGGGAGGTGAGCGGGTTTTGCAATCCTGTGGGCTCTGTCTATGGTAATGTCGCGGGCATTTAGGCGCGGGAGCAGCTTTGAGAACAGTTGCTAGGGGACAATTTCGTTCAGTTTCACTGATTCGGGGATTCCCCTAAATGTAATATTTTGCCTTCTAGAGCGGTCTTCAAGGTCCGCCAATTTCCGGTTTATGCGCTGTAGCTCCGAGTTATAGTGATTTTGGACATCAAGCATTTCATCATGAGCTTTTGCGAAGTCAAGCATAGGGTCCTCTAGAGTGTTTGTTTTATCTTCTATATGATCAACCCTGTCATGAATTTGGGATATGGAGTGTTGTAGCTCCCTGCAGCGTTAGGAGCATGCTTTTCAGCACTGCTTCTGAGACAGGGACGTCTGCTGCAGGTATTGCGGCTCCAAGTCTAGGTCATTGTTGGTTGGATATGACCATAGTTGTTTTTGGAGAGTGGAGCATTGTTAGGGGAAAGAGCTGGAGAGGTAGCCGTACTTTTGCCTCTGTCAGTTGGTTGAGGAGAGCTATCTGCTTCTGGTGAGGGCAGGGTGTCCATCTAGTCTCTGGTGTTTTCCTCCGGGTGTGGGGGGGTAGAGTCGGCATGACTGGTGTGGAAGGGCCACGGTTCCGTATTATTCGTGTGGGAGGAGGGGACTCTACAGGCAACTTCTGGGGTGAGGTTCCTGCTGTGAGGGATGGGGTCGGTGGCTCTGTAATCCGGCGTTCCCCGTTTACAAAGTGGTCTGGGAAGCTGCAGGGGTGATAGAGGGGTGCAGTGGTGGGAGTATTTCACTCACCCCTGTTCCGTAGGGATGGATGTCTTTGGATTTTAATTGTTGAAGCCTGGAGCACTGTGGAAATAGGTCTGCTGCTGCTCACGTCAGGCCACGCCCCCTGTCGGAGGTGCTTTTACTAGGGGAAGAGATGGAATTTAATTCCATCTCAAATCAAATTCCATCCCTTCCCTCCTGTCAGAACAGGGATCTGCCTTGCTTACATAGGCAGACCTCCATTCTGTCTCTCTGTCTAGCAATTGGCCGGTGCTAGTGTAAATCGGGTAATGTGCACCTGCCGATCTGCTTCCGCTGTGTGTAATCACAATGGAAGCGAGCCGCTAGCGGCGCGCATATGCGCCCCCTACCCAGAAAAGTCGGATCACATATTTAAACGTCATCCAGCGCAGAGGTGCCACCCTTAAACAGTAAAACTGCTATAGGGCGGACCTTAAGTGGTTAAAGAAAAAGACTCTGGAAGCTGTTCCAAGAAAACAGAAGGTAGAGGGTAAAGGACGTGTCACCAGTATTGTCTGAAGTCTCCCCCAGCTGATTTTTTCTCATTATTGACTTACTACAGTATGTCTTGTTCTACACTGTGTCTCTGTGTTGAGACAGCCATCTTGGTAGAGGAAGGGCTTTGCTTCCTTATGTCAGATTCTCCAGCAAGGAGAAAACAGTGAGCAATACAATAGTGACATCACAAATTCTCACTCCAAATTTCTTGAGACTAGCAGTACAAAGCAGGAGTGGCTTAGGTCAGGGGTAGTCAACCTTAAAGAGGTGGAGATCTTACCTGAGCACAGTGTCGCCTCCTCACACCTGATTTAAACCTCCAAATTGTCTTACTACCGTGTTGCAATCACGTGCATTGAACGGCAATCATGAAGTTAAATCAGGCGGTGAGGCGGCAAGATATTGTCTCCTCACCACCTGTCAAACACACTCTGATCGCTTTCCACTCTTCTTTCCTGCTGTTGGCACCAGTCTAGAGACCACTAGCCGGGATGGGAGGTATAGTTGGTATCACTCAGAGGAGGCATTGGATTTGCTCCCTACTACAGCTCCAACTTTACAAGTAGTCTCTCTGCATTGTACTCTGTGTGATGCTCTGGAATGGCGGGTCAGCAGACCCAGACCGAGATCTACCAGCCACCTGTCCACGATCTACAGGTTGCTGACCCCGCCTTAAATGGTAAACTGCAGATATACAACTGAAGGCACGGGAGTGCCTAGTCACACTCACATAAAATGAAGTACACTGTTATTTTTTGGGAGGAATTATAGACAATACAGTAGGTACAAAAAGTAAATCTGTCAGCATACTGCTTAGGTAAATTTAAGTGATATTAAAGTCTCTTTTTATTATTTTTTTTAAAAACAAATATGTTATTCTTTCCAGCTCTGCGTGACGGTTTTTGCACAGAGCTGCCCAGATCCTCCTTTTCTCCTGGCCCCTCCTAGAAAGTACCCCCTAGCAAGACACTTGTGCAAGTGCAGGCTCGCTCCCGAGCCACACTCTGTGTGTCTATTGACAAACACAGTACGGCTCAGCCCCTCCCTCTGCTTCCTCTTCGCTGGATTGAATTGACAGCTATAGAAAATGGCCAGTGAGGAGAGAGAAAGAGCAACACTGCTGCTCTCGAGCACAGCGCTGGACCAAGATGTGGCTTAGGTAAGTATTTAGCCTGTCGTAAGCAAATACACAATTAAGACAGGCTGCTTGCCAAACCTTTGTTACCCTTGGTAACCGCTTATGTCTGCACACTGTATTAACTCTTTGTACTAATGTCTTCCTACCACATTGTGCTAGTGACCCAACTGTAGACTATGTGTGTCAGTTACTTGCATTACACCCCTTTAGTAAATTCAGACCAGGCAAAGGCAAAGTTTCAAAAGCTCTACTCAAATAATGAGGCATGATGAGAATCACAAGATAACAGCACAACATAAAATACAGTCCCTGACAAAAGTTTTGTCGCTTGTGTACAAATTAACCTGAAGTGCCGCTGAAATATATTTCTAATCAAGATTTTTTTTACAAGAATTGGCTCATTTTAATCCCAACAGCTTTTGTAATAATGTTTCAGTGCAAAACGAAACTGTCAAAAAGTATTCTAATATTCACAGCTTGGTAAAAACCATTGAGTCAATTTTTGCAAAGACATAAGTGTTGTCGCCTTGTCATATGAGCTTCACCTGTGACTAATAATGGATCAATTAGGTCTCATGTGTGTATAAAAAGAACCCCAGTACACTAGACCTTCACATCAACTGCAACTAGACCTCTGCAAACATGTCTAATATTCACCCTGAGACTAAAGTTTTGATTATCAAGAAGCTGAAGACCAGATCCACTGCTGATGTGGCAGACACCTTCAATGTGTCTCAGCTTCAAGTACATAGGATAAAAAAAAGATTTGAAGAAACTGGAGACATTTTTGACAAGCCCAGGTCAGGCAGACCCCGCAAGACAACTGCTCGAGAGGACCGTTTGTTGGCTCGAAAATCCAAGGCCAGCCCATTTTCCACTGCAGCAGAGCTCTATGAGACCTGGTCACCTGAAGTCCCTGTGTCAACCAGAACAGTTTGTCAGATTCTGTCTCGAAATGGCCTCCATGGTTGAATCAGTGCCCAGAAGCCAGCACTAAACAAAAGACAATGGAAAAACTGTGTGGCATTTGCCAAGGCCCACAGCCGGCTAAAAGGATGGACGCTGGAAAAGTGGCAGGAGGTGGATTTTTCAGATGAATCTTCTGTTGAATTACACCACAGTCACCTCAAATATTGCAGGAGACCTACTGGAGCCCGCATGGATCCGAGATTCACCCAGAAAACAGTAAAGTTTGGTGGCGGAAAAATCATGGTCTTGGGTTACATCCAGTATAAGGGGGTGTGCGAGAGATCTGCAGGGTGGAAGGCAACATCAATAGTCTAAAATACCAAGAAATATTAGCTACCTTTTATATTCCCAACCATAAAAGAGGCCAAATTCTGCAGCAGGATGGTGCTCCATTGTATACTTCCATCTCCACATCAAAGTTTCTCAAGGCGAAGAAGATCAAGATGCTCCAGGATTGGCCAGCCCAGTCACCAGACATGAACATCGTT
The DNA here is from genome assembly GCA_018402905.1 of Glandirana rugosa. Taxonomy (NCBI): domain Eukaryota; kingdom Metazoa; phylum Chordata; class Amphibia; order Anura; family Ranidae; genus Glandirana; species Glandirana rugosa. The sequence continues at coordinate 2,391,059 of BLSH010473573.1, read as the reverse complement.
GAGCATATGTGGGGTAGGATGAAAGAGGAAGCATGGAAGACGAAACCAAAGAACATTGATGAACTCTGGAAGGCATGCAAGACTGCTTTCTTTGCTATTCCTGATGACTTCATCATCATCAATAAATTGTATGAATCCTTGCCAAACCGCATGGATGCAGTCCTTCAAGCTCATGGAAGTCATACAAGATATTACATTTGGATCTCACAGCATCACTACTTAATTTGCTGAAATATTTTTGTATTTGCAGTAAATTTGTTCAATTTCTGTATAGGCGACAAAACTTTTGTCTTGCCAAAATGTGACCTTTCTGTCTTGATTAAATGATAAATCTTTTTTCAGTGAAACTAATTTATTTCAGTGCATTAAACATCATTTGGGAGGGTTTTAGCTTTTCATATGAACTATTTCTAACACCAATTGATTAATTAAAAGTCAGGTTAATAGCAGGTGTTTCTACAAAATAGATAAGCGACAAGACTTTTGTCAGGGACTGTACAATATTTACCTAACATCCCTAATCCCTAACCACATGCTGGTGGCTTCCTCAGCATACCTGCACAGGAAAGAGTCCATACTTGGCAGAGTCTGCTGTTGGTATCTTAAGGAAGAACTACAAGTCTCAGCAATCCCCCCACATTGGAAGGCTCAAGGACACAGGTGTCTGGCAGAAACAGGGACTCCCAGAGAGGCAGAGAGCCCTGGCAGAAGCAGCATCTGGAGGTCACATCTTGCTGGCTGTCTGTGGCTTTTCTTCCCATGCAGCAGGCAGTGTGTTGTGGTACCACATGGCTCAGCAGACCCTCAGCAGCTTCCCAAACAGGCTCCTCCTCCCTGGGTGGTTGCTTGGCTGAATGGGTTACATCTTCAGCTGACAGCCTTTACTTTTTCCCACATGGCTGGAACTAACTTTGGCAGAGCCTCCTTTCTGAATTTATGAGCATAGAGAGGGGGGCAGAGACCAGACAAAAGAGATACCCAGGAAACAAGTCAACTCTTTCCCTCCCGGCTAGGGCAACATTTACCACTACCTGCCGACAGACTGATTTAATGTAACATTTCAGCACATTGAATCTTGTAATTACAAAATCAACTACCTGCAGGTCAGGAACTCAGGATAAGCTTCTAACAAAATCAGGCATATGTCCCCTATAAAAGTGTATTGTGTCCCAAGCAGGGGTGTTCCTATTCTAAATTCAGTGCTGTGGACTGCAGTCAGCCTAGCCCTGGATTAATAGTTCTGCTTTCTGTAGGTTTTCCTGATAGTAGTTCAAGAACATCCAAGAGTATTCTCATATATAGCCTTTTTATCTTTGTGGCCAAACACTAGGAGCCAATGGAGCATGCCGGGGAGGTTATAAATAGCCAAAGAACTTTCTGAAAGCTCTCTTGTCCCCCAGGCTTGCATGGGGAGGATGTGTGTGCAGCTGTTTTTTGGTCTTCCGGGCCTGCTAACTGGGGAGGACAAATCTGCTTGAAGAAGGAAGGCCTGAGTCTGGGACTTATAAGCTTGCACTGCGTTGCTACAGGGACTACCTAGTAGGAGTAAAGCTGGATCTTTGGAGTACCAGGGAGGAACTTTGTTGGCCAGAATGGTGTCCCGAGAAGCTAAGTACAAGGCAGAAAGTTCTGTGGCCTATTTGTTTTCTGGAATCCAAAAAATAGTTATTTACTTTAAATACTAATGAATAGATTTGAGCGGACACCTGGATGTTCGGGTTTGGCCAAACTTCACGAAAAAGTTCGAGTTCGGCCCCGAACTTGACCCCGAACCCCATTGAAGTCAATGGTGACCACAACTTTTGGGCACAAAAATGGCTCTAAAAAAGTCATGGAAAGGGATAGAGGTCTGCAAAAGGAAGAAAAATGGGAGTAAGAGTAGGACAAGTGCCCTGCAAACAAATGTGGATAGGAAAATAACTTAAAATCACATAAAAAAAATAAAAAAATGGAGGAGGAGGTGGATGTGGAGTAGGAGGTTGAGGAGGCAGTGACAATGGCAGTATAGGTGGTGGAAGTGGCGGTGGAGGAGGAGGAGGAGGTAGCCAACACTGTTTTTTGTTTGTTTGTTTTATTTTTCTAATTGGGGTAGCCCCCAAAATATTGAGACATATTAAAAAAAAAAAAAGACTAAGTTCACTTAAGTATACCAATGGCTGTGTGAGGCCGGTATAAATGTCTATTCTGCACAAGGTACAGACAAGTCTTGTGAGATCCATGCCTGGTTCATTTTAATAAATGTTAGCTTGTCCACGTTGGCTGTGGACAGGCGGCTGCGCTTGTCTGTGATAACGCACCCTGCCGTGCTAAACACACATTCAGACAATACACTGGCTGCAGGGCAGGCCAGCACCTCCAAGACATAAAGGGCAAGCTCAGGTCATGTGCCCAATTTGGAGACCCAGAAGTTGAATGGGGCAGACCCATAAGTCAGTACGTGTAGGCGTATGCACACATACTGTTCCACCATGTTGCTGAAATGCTGCCTCCAGCAAAGACTTTGCCTATCAGCTGGTGGTGCTGTTTGTTGTGGCGGGCTGCTGACAAAGCTCTTCCACATTTCGGCCATGATAACCCTGCCTTCTGAGGTGCTGGCAGTGCCACAGCTGCGTTGGCGACCTCTTCCTCCTCCTCTGCCTTCGCCTTGTGCTTCCACTGAGCCCCCGGTGTCATTTGGGAATGCCCTCAGCAGCGCGTCTACCAGCGTGCGCTGGTAGTCGCGCATCTTCCGATCACGCTCCAGCGAGGGAATTAAAGATGGCAAGTTGTCCTTGTAACGGGGATCCAGGAGGATGGCCACCCAGTAATCAGCGTAAGTTACAATGTGGGCAACTCGGCTGTCCTTGCGCAGACACTGCATCATGTAGTCGCTCATGTGTGCCAGGCTGCCCAGAGGCAAAGACAAGCTGTCCTCTGTGGGAAGTGTATCATCTGTGTCCTCCGTATCCCCCCAGCCACGCTCCAGTGATGTCCACGAGCTGCGTTGGGTGCCACCCTGCTGTGAACACGGTTCTTCCTCCTCCTCCTCCTCATCATCCTCGTCCTCCTCTTCCTCCAGAACTGTGCCCTGGCTTGAAAATTTTTTACCTGGCCTATGCTGGTGCAGGAACCCACCCTATGAGCCACTTGTGAATGACTGGCCTGATAACCATGGAATTGACCCCTCTCCCTGCACCCCTTCCTCCTGTGCCACATCCTCTTCCATCATCGCCCGATGTGTTTTTTCAAGGAGACATAGAATTGGGATAGTAACGCTGAGAACAGCATCATCGGCACTGGCCATGTTGGTGGAGTACTCAAAACACCACAATATGGTACCCAGGTCTCGCATGGAGGCCCACTCGTTGGTGGAGAAGTGGTGCTGTTCCGCAGAGCGACTGACCCGTGCGTGCTGCAGGTGAAACTCCACTAATGCCTGCTGCTGCTCGCACAGTCTCTTCAGCATGTGCAAGGTGGAGTTCCACCTTGTGGGCATGTCGCATAGGAGGCGGTGAGCGGGAAGGCCAAAGTTCCGCTGCAGCACAGAAAGGTGAGCAGCAGCAGGGTGAGAATGCCAAAAGCGTGCACAGATGGCCCACACTTTCTGCAGCAGCTCTGACATATCCGGGTAGTTTTTTAGAAATTTATGCACCACCAAATTCAGCACATGCGCCAGGCAAGGGATGTGCGTCAAACCAGCTAGGCTCAGAGCTGCTAGGAGATTTCGCCCATTATCGCACACCACCAGGCCGGGCTTGAGGCTCAGTGGCAGCAACCACTCATAGGTCTGTTGTTCAATGCCCGTCCACAGCTCCTGCGCAGTGTGGGGTTTATCCCCCAAACATATCAGTTTTAAAACAGCCTGCTGTCGTTTCCCCCTGGATGTGCTGAAGTTGGTGGTGAAGGTGTTATGCTGACAGGATGAGGAGGTGGTAGAGGAGGAGGAAGCGGAGTAGGAGGAGGAGGCAACAGGAGGCAAAGAGAAATGCCCTGCAATCCTCGGGGCAGAAGGACATGCGCCAAACTGCTATCCGCCTCAGGCCCACCCGCCACTACATTTGCCCAGTGTGCAGTTAGCGAGATATAGCGTCCCTGCCCATGCTTACTGGTCCACGTATCAGTGGTTATGTGGACCTTGCCACAGATGGCGTTGCACAGTGCACACTTGATCTTGTCCCCGACTTGTTTGTTCAGGGAAGGGATGGCTTGCCTGGAAAAGTAGTGGCGGCTGGGAACCACGTACTGTGGGACAGCCACCGCCATCAGGATTTTAAAACTGTCCGTGTCCACCAGACGTAATGACAGCATTTCAAAGGCCAGGAATTTTGAAATGCTGGCATTCAGGGCCAGGGATCGCGAGTGGGTAGGGGGGTACTTCCTCTTTCTCTCCAGTGTTTGGGAGATGGACAGCTGTAAGCTTACATAGGGCCGTGTGGAAATGCTTGGGGATGGTGGCGGACATGGTGGCGTTGCTGTCATATCGTCTGTTTACTGGGTGGCAGGTGACACTGGCACTGTAGAGGTGGAGGAAGAGGCTGAGGCAGCAGCAGAAGAGGAAGTAGGAGGAGCCCGAGGCCTTTCTTGGATTTTGAGGTGCTTATTCCACTGCAGCTTGTGCTTTGCATGTAGATGCCTGGTCATGCAGGTTGTGCTCAGGTTTAGAACATTTATGCCTCGCTTCAGGCTTTGATTGCACAGCGTGCAAACCACTGCCACGCCAGGAAACTCCTTTGAGCTGCCTCTGGTGTGCTATGTCCCAGGGTGCGGTGGGTAGTAGCAGGCGTAGACCTTCATTCCATGTGGGGTCTAGGACCTCATCATCCTCCACATCATCTTCCACCCACCCTTCACCACTGCCCTCCTTGTCAGTCTGCACACTGAGGAAAGCCGCAGCAGTTGACACATGTGGTTCGTCATCATCAGAGATGTGCTGTGGTGGTGTTTCCATGTCCTCATCCTGAAACAGAAGTGGTTGGGCATCGGTGCACTCAATGTCTTACACTTCTGGGGCAGGGCTATGTGGATGGCCCACGGAATGCACACCAGCAGAGTCATCAAAAAGCATAAGAGACTGCTGCATGACTTGGGGCTCAGACTGCTTGTCTGATTTACAAGGGGCTGAGGTGAAAGACAGATGGACATGGAGTTCAGTTGCCAACTCTGAGCTTTCAGCAAGGGACCAAGTGGGAGACAATGTGAAGAACTGGAGGCATTGTCTGCCACCCAATCTACTATCGCCTGTACTTGTTCTGGCCTCACCATTCGTTGAGCGACATTCGGGTCTACCATATAACGTTGAAGGTTCTGTTGGCTACTCGCACCTGAGGAAGGTGTTTCACTTGTGCGTGTAGCTGGCACAGATCGACCACGTCCTCTACTTGCAACAGGAGCTTCACCAACACCACCAACACCAGCAGCACCACGACCACGTCCCTTATTTGATGCTCTCCTCATTCTGGACGCAAATGTACTATTTAGCACAAATTTATATTATTTTTATAACGCTAATCTGTCCCTCACACCAGCAGCAGGAACCTCTCCCTACACCAGTATGAGATTATTTTATAACGCTAATCTGTCCCTCACACCAGCAGCAGGAACCTCTCCCTACACCAGTATGAGATGATTTTATAACGCTAATCTGTCCCTCACACCAGCAGCAGGAAGCTCTCCCTACACCAGTATGAGATGATTTTATAACGCTAATCTGTCCCTCACACCAGCAGCAGGAACCTCTCCCTATACCAGTATGAGATGATTTTATAACGCAAATCTGTACCATACACCAGCAGCAGGAACCTCTCCCTACACCAGTATGAGATGATTTTATAACCCTAATCTGTCCCTCAAACCAGCAGCAGGAACCTCTCCCTATACCAGTATGAGATGATTTTATAACGCTAATCTGTCCCTCGCACCAGCAGCAGGAACCTCTCCCTACACCAGTATGAGATGATTTTATAACGCTAATCTGTCCCTCACACCAGCAGCAGGAACCTCTCCCTATACTAGTATGAGATGATTTTCGCCAGCTAATCTGTCCCTCACAGTAGCAGCAGGATCCACTCCCTATACTAATATGAGATGATGTGACATGCAGCACTACATGACTCCAGCTTATATGGAGGTTGGGTCATATGATGCACTGGCCAATCACAGCCATGCCATTAGTAGGCATGGCTGTGATGGCTTCTAAAGGCAAACAAGTGAAACGCTTGGTGATTGGCTGCCCTGCAGCTATTCAACAGGAGCGAAAAAATAACCAAACCCAAACACTGACTTTTTCTCAATGTCCGGGTTCGGGACACGGACACCCTAAAGTCCGGTACGAACCTGAACTTTATAGTTCGGGTTTTCTCAACTCTATTAATGAGTGAGCAGTGTGTTTTGCAAGAGGTTCCTCTGTATATCCAGTAGTATTCCATCCAGGCTCTTGTCAAAACTCATTCTGTTGCACTTGCAGGAACATTTTTCATAGCCTGAATTTGTCTTATGTATAAGACATGTATTTCATGTATAAGAAAGCATTTTCTTTTTTCATGATACTAAGAAAGTATTCAGCTCCATAAAGTAAGACCTCATTTACATTACTCTACTGAAAACCCACACAGAGTAAAAATGGCAACAATTTTATATAATGTGACAGAGTATAATAAACATATTAATTAATCACATAATTAAAATAACAACTAACATATAAGCATCATTCGCTCAAGTTCAGCAATGAAACTTGGGGCAACCAATTTATTTACAAATTGTTCATTAAAACTTTTATATGCTGAAGAGGTGTTAGAGGTCAGTAACTCTCAATGTGACTCTTTAGGTACTGCCAGCAACAACCATTAATGGTGCCTTCCAGTTTGACCTGTATTTGTACTCATATACGTAGGCTCCAATATGTTCATTCATGTGTGACCTAGATGGGAAATAACATCATGGATTAAGAAGATGACCTAATCATGGCAATGACAATCTATGCACAAAGGACAAAGGTAATAATGTGAACAAAATGGAAGAAGGTTATATCACCGCAGAGCAACTTTCATTTATTGTTTGTTTTTCTCTAGAAAGATAGATAAATAATCAGATACACATAGACATAGGGAAGAAAAGCGTGAAAGGCAGGTTAGAGTAAATTGTATGTTATTATCACCAAAATATCAGCACTGTTAAATCTTAATGCCACTACTATAAACCTTTTTTTCAGATCGGCTTTAGCTTGTATAAAAAAAATGTATAAAGCAATTGCAAATGTTTGCAAATACTTTTAACAGCTTTGGTAAAATATATCTAAAACTAAAACTTTTTTTCTCTTTTTTGATGAAAATACTTCCAAAATGTACTTATCTTTTTAGACACTCCCCACAATTGGTCCAATACCTCCACAGTCTTGGAGGTGGCAGTACTAAATTCTCTGAAGGCCCTCCAACATTTTCCCATAAGGGTTTACTTCCTCTTGAAATAGGATGTTAATGGAAGAAGTGATAAGATCAAGGTTCACTAGAAAACAAGGCACATAGTAAGATTATTTGAGGCATCATCCAGGGAGCTGTCCAGCATCCCAGGTGGCTCAGCAAGATGAGACATTGCCACAGCAGACACAGCAGAGGTTGTGGGTTCAGACTTGGGTCCTGATAACAGGATAGGCAGCTTGTTCTTATGCACAGAAAAGTTATATTTATTTCCATGAGTGCATACATAGAAAGATGATCCACAACACCAATAGTTGCTCTTAAAAAATCTTTATCTTTATTCAGAAACCAAAGTCCACAAGCACAGATAAGATCAGTTGACGCATTTCAGCCTATGAGGCCTTAGTCATAACTATTTATTTCCATGTTATGGGTCCCAACCGTGGAGGACCTCCATAACTAAGGATAAATGTATAAATCCCTATCTTTCATTCAATAATATAAGTATGGAAGAAGAAGTCTGAAAAATTAATTTTAAGCAAGCTTGTCAAACAAAAAAAAAATAGGATGAAAGGTCCCTGCAAAAGAATAGCTTTTATACTCATCTCTAGGGTCTGTCTTATACATTATCTCCTTTCCAGCACTGTAGCCTCTGTCAGATACAAACGTATTTGACACATATGGGATTTTGGGATGCCTGTGGCCCCTGATGTTCAGTATTTTCCATCATCCAATCCTTACTGTTGAATGACAAAGAGTCTTTAGCTCGCCAACACTTTGCAATCTCATCTTCTTTAGATCAACCAACAATTATGTGTTACTAAACCCTACATGAGTAGGTACAAATTAAGTGGATTATTTAGATAAAGCCTCTACTAAATGGTTTGGTAGATCTTAAGGAGACCGGATAAAGATTGCACATTTAGATTGAAAGGGGTATGGTCAACTTTTCGGAGGTTGAAAGGTAGGAGACAAGAGCTTTCGGAAAGGTGAGTGTTAAAGCTCTTTTTTGCAAGGAACCTTTATTTGATAGGATTACTTTAAGCTAAACACTGCAACAAAAACTCATTGGAAATACATTATAGTCTATTTTTCAACAGCTGTTCTCAGATTTTGAACAGGTACATTCAATATGTTACAGCTACATAAATGCTTAAATCATTGTGGTGCAGGAAGAGCAGCATTTATAGTCAGTACAATATGTGCAGGGATTGTGAGCTATTTCATGCTGCTTCTTAACTATTTATCTGTCAGTCAATCTGCTAGGAGCTGTTTCTATATTCTGCATTTTTGGACTTTCTGGTTGCTTTCAAAAAACACATGCTACGTTTTTTTTTTCCATTCCTTTTTATATTTTTGAAATCCATATTTATATTTCAGGTTTTGCAAGGTTGTTTATTTAAGTATGTTTAGACAGACATAAAACGATTGCCATGTATTCCAGTTATGCATTTACTACAAATATTTATATGTAGGAAGGTGTGGGTTGGCCACTACCATGGCTTCATGGTGAATCCTACAGGTTCGAAATTTGCAGTTCTGGCAAATTTATGTGCAAATTCACAGAATAAAATTCTTAGCAGCCATAATGTACTGCCTGGCCTTTGAATTTAAATCAGCAGGCTTAAAAGTGCTAATAATTGACGTGCTGGCCACCTCACAATAAAAGGGGGCATTGGGCATAGCACCTAAATTAACAGTGAGCTTCACCTTTACTAGGAAAGCATAAGCAGTACTGCTGACAAATTAGGAAGAGATAATGTAGGGCTTGTAGGCAGATCGGTTAAAGTAGATGTAAACACTCACTGAATGTCATATAGGTAGGTACATTTTGTGAATCATAAAGTATTGGGTGGGTTGAATGAAGGAAAAATATCTTTACCATTTTTTTTTATCCTTTGCTACATCTTGGACATAACGGTCATTACTGCTGTACTCCCAAAGCCTCTTTACAACCTATTCCTGTTCATATAAACTACAGTGATGGCTGTATGTGTTTTTTTTCACAGGGCATGTTTCCTAATGAAAGCGACAAAGATGCTTGTGACAAAAATCATCTAATATGGCCACATGGCCATATTAGGTCAATGTCATTGACATAATGACACTGACCTAATATGCATTTCCAGACCAGGACTTTCTATTTACATATAACTTTCAGCGCTTTTTTTTTTTTTAATCCAATAAAGTTTTTATTAGACATACATCAAAACAGCAGAACAGTGCACAAAAAACACATTCCAGAGTCTGTATGTTATGTACACATCAATGAAGCAAGAACGTACATTAGTACAGAAAACAGAGCATTACACATTAACCAAGCTTATTCCGAGGTCACAAAACAAAAGCGGATATTCCCACATATTTAAGAGAGTTAACAAATTTAACATTGTACTGTACCTAGTCACATATACCTTAAACCAACAAACGCTCAAGGACCAGATCCACAGACGAAAGCCCTGGGGCGTGAAACCATGGAGCCCACAGTTTATCAAATTTACCTGCACAACCTCTGTGCTGAAAAATGTATTTCTCTAATCGTATCTCCCATTCATGCAATCCATTCCTTTAGGGAGGGGGGTTCAGTGTCTTTCCAGTGCTTGAGTATCAACTTGCGGGCCTGGAATAGTGCCCTACCTATAGCCTGTTTAGGGATGTCCTCAATAGGAAGGTCATCCAAAATACCTAGAATACCTGGTCTAGGATCAACTGGGATTGTGACCCCAAACAGCCTGTTAAGAGTGTTAATTACTCCTAGCCAGTAAAGCTGCTTTTTGGGCACCTTCATAGAAGGTGAATCAGCCGTGGTCCCTGGAGCATCTGGTGCATTGTGGATTATCTTTCAACCACATTTTAAAGAGTCTCTCGGGCGTTATGTGAACCCTTAGTACTATGTAGAGTTGAGTCATGTGTTGGGATACACTAAGTGAGCATAATGGCACAGCCTGTAAGACTTCTTCCCAGTGTTCCTCATCCAGCTGTCCAACATCAGCCTCCCATTTGTCCCCCGCTTTCGAGGGAAAGCTGTCCAAAAAACTGTTTAGCAATATATAGTAACACCTGGATATGAACCCTTTAAAGTGTAATATCTCTACTACATAGTTGAACACAGTAGAGGGGGGATTTTCCCGTACAACCTTTTCAGTTTGTGCCTGGAGGGCATGCTGTAGTTCGAGATACTGAAACCACATAGATTGCGGGAGGTTGAATATGGCCTGCATGCCCGAGAATGATTGTAAGGTGCCATTTACAAATATCTGGGATAGGCGAGTGACCCCAAATTGTTTCCACCTAGGCCCACTAGATAACATTTGTAAGTCTGGTTAGCGCTCATGGTCCCATATTGGGCTGTATCTTGTGTACCCCTGTATGTCTTGTAACTGTCGAGTCTTGTTCCAAATCTTTTGCATAAGTACAAAAGAGGGAAATAGCCTATTAGATTTAGCAAATGCCATGCCCTCTAAACCCTTCGCCACATCATCCACCCTGTTATATGCTTCAGGAGTGCGAGTGTAGGGTCCGCGCTTTTTATTTACATGAAACAATCAGCATTATTTGCTAGGAAATTACTTAGAAACCCCAAATATTATATATTTTTTTAAAGAAGAGGCCCTAGAGAATAAACTGGAGGTTTTTGCAATTTTTTTCTTTCAATCATATTTATTATTATTGTGAAAAAATTGACAGTCCAAAAAAATTATATCTTTATACACATCAAAGCAGCCAGAACCCTGGCATAGGCTTACAAAAACAGTGAGTGGTAAACAGACACGTATAAGGCATTGCCAAAAACACCTAGTGAATGAGTGTCAGAAGACATTGCAATCATCTCACTGTGTTAATAGGAACATCAAAGAACTAACAGAGAGTCTGCCTTGAATTCTCTTGCGGCAGAGAAAGGCAGTATACCATACATCTTGAAAGTATCAGAGGAGAAAGGCAAAGAAAGGGAAGAGAGTGTAGAGAGTGTGGAGAGAAGAGAGGGGAAATCCAGAGAGAGGACAAGAAATTGGTGCTTCTCAAGGACAAGCTAAACATAGACAAGTCCCCTAGAGCCTCACTTTTACATAGTCAGCCCAGGGACTCCGGATAGTCTCAAACCTTTTTACAGTATCATTAAGTACACTAGCGATTTGCTCATTGAGCATTATCCATGATACCTTTATTCTGAACAGCAATATGCTCAGATAGGCCTTTTTCCATGACCTTGCTATAGAAAGCTTAGCCTCTAAAAGCATAACAAAAATGAATCGCTGTTTGGAGCGTGGCTTGTTGCAATTATTTTATGTCCCAGTGTATTTGCACAGCGGTTTTTCAAAAGCATTTTTTTCTGGAAAAATATACACTTTTTTAAAATGTATATGCAAAAAAACACAACACGTAACCCAAGGTATAAAAGATGATGTTACGAGTCGAAAATAGATACCAAACATGTCACACTTTAAAATTGCACACGCCCATGCAAAAGCAACAAATTATGTAAATTTTACTATCCATAGGTGATACTTTAAAAGCGTTTACAGGTTACCACTTTAGGTGTACAGAGAAGGTCTAGTGCTAGAATTACTGCCCATGTTCTGATGTTCACATTTATACCTCACATGTGTGGGATGATCGCTGTTTCCGTGTGTGCGGGACCGACGTACGCATTCGCCTTTGCATGCAATTTTACACTGTTGCTTTATTTTTTTTTTAACACTTTTATTGCTGTCACAATGAATGTAAACATTCTAGTGACAGCAATATGCATGTGACAAGTGCTCTTTATGGATAAGACCCCAAATCCATCCTCTTCCCTAAAAAGCATTCAGAGCACCAAGATTGGTGTTTTTGAATGCTTTCGTTTTTTTTTTAAACGGCGTCGTTGACATTGGGGTAAACCAGAAGTGAGGTCAGGTCATCGCTTAAGGGTTACCATAGTGGAGAGCCAATTCAAGCCGATCCCAGCTTTGTTCGGCTGTCCGGCCAGCCAGAGGATGCAACAGCTGGTTGCTCGGGTCTCCCGGTGGAACAAACAGCTATTTAGCCACTGTGATTGCTATTACAAGTGATGCTCCAGAGGAAGTCCAATAGGACGAAATCGATAGAGCTGCAGTGCTGTGCCTGTTCTCACCGCGTCTTCATGTCCATACATTGATCGGATATCCAATGCTCAGATCTTTCAAATTTCCTGTAAGTGCAATATTTTATTAATAAATACAATTGTTTTTACGGTATCACGCTATTGTGGCCTTTTTTCCATCTTATTACATGGACCGTTTATGAGGTTTGGAGGTGGAAAATTCATCATCTGCGGCTGTGTGGAAGCCTAAGTCCACGCAAGGGCTTATTGACCCCCCGTAATAGAGGGTCATGTGACTCTGGTAAGGAGAAACTTTGTCTGGTGGAGGAACCCTGCACTTTTGAATTGGTATGGTGGAGGAATATATTTGATTATTTGTTGCGGCCATACGGACCTGGAATTAATACACAGAATTGGACTTTCTTAACACTGTCACATGCTCACGGGACTCTTGCTTTTGATTTTTATGATTTTTTGTGCAAAGATATTTGGGTTTATGTTGATATATATTCATAACCTAATACTTTTTATTATCACATTTTTGAGTTACACACAGATTTAATTCATTGTGCTGAATTTGGATTCACAATTTAATGTTGGTTTATATTGTCACATTTTTTTAAATACACTGATTGGTATTGAGTTTATGACACAAAGCGCAGATTCCTTTTACTCTGTTCACTTTTGAGTGGTTAATCCCCCACTTGATACTTTGCAGCTGTGTCAAGTTTGAGTTTCTCTTTGCATAGGGTAGCGCAGTGATACACATTTTGGTTTATTTATTACAAGAGAGCCGACTGGTTATCTCGGTATAACCACCGAAAGTCCAGCTGGTTCAGAAGTGGATATGACAGGACTTAGGAGTGACAGTTTCCTTCTGAGTTCCAGTGTGATAATGCACAGATGGGCGCCAATGTCATCATGTCAGCATTGCTCTCTACATTATTAAAGGCCACCCACCACTGGGGAAATTACATAGAGTGAGAGGATCCTGCTCCTCAAGTGATTTGACTGAGAACTTGGGGAAAAGGTAGTTTAAAAAAGCAAAATTGATGGCACCTGCGAATGAGAGTTGCAGGTAGGGTTGTAAAAATACGGTGTTAATCTAGGTCGTAAGTATACATGTGATAAAAACTGAGTTGGGTTGTAAACTTCTGGGGTGGGTTGTCAGAAATAAACTTGCTTTAGGTGTCTTCTGTCTGGAAGAAATGTCAAGTGACATCACTCTCAATACATTCAACTTCACTGCCCCTGACCACTATGTGGCTGGGAGTCAGGGAATGTCCATGTACATCAAAGAATGACATGCTTTCTGTGACAGTATTGCTGGGCAAAAGGTTTTGCAGACATGAGATGCTGGTAACTGTGGAATTTTTACTTTAAAGCTCAACTCTAGACTCAAAAACATTAATTTGAATATATTTCTCAATAGCCAGAAAGCATATAAATCCACTTTGCGTGCACCAAATGCCTACACAAACACAAATATTACCTTGTATGTGGAGGTGACATTATCATTGCGATACTTATAGCCTGTGCAGAAAGCGGAGCTATGAGTGTCACCCAGAAGATCCATGGACTATAGGCTACCTACAGAGTTAATCATTGTAGTTTTTCATACCATGAAAAATGTTCTGTATTTTTATTTTTCTGAATTCATTTTAGAAATGTATGTGTGTGTACAAATACTGAAGGATAAGTGATGTACACATTATTTTTATGCTAGCACTTTCTGAGTTTCTCGGAAAATGCAATTAACAATGGCCTTACACCGAACCATTTTCCGTAGCTAATACAATTGTTTCAAGTGCTTATTGAAGCCATTGGACCAATTAGAAAGTGAGCACACTAACTCTTTCCCAAGCTATCTGAGGTCTTATACTTATTTTTAATTAAACAATGGTGAGACCTAGTAGATGCAGAAATCAAGTGGTGTACCTTTTTCTTTTAAATTGTTAAATTGTTAACATTCTAGGAGACCAACATGTAATCAAATGCAAATCATACATTTTGACTTTTACCGTTAACATTTAAGAGCTGGAACTTCCTCTCTTGCACCTTCAAATAGGAAGGTGCCGGAGGGAAGAATTTTGGTATCTCTGCACTGCCAAAAAAGTGTCCATACTTGTATATTGAAGTGTCTGAGGTTTTCAGAACTTCCAGGGCATGCAAGAAGATCCTTTATGTACTTTAGGTACATATAGGCACCACTAAGTGACTGTATGGATGCCTTGTAGCCAAACTCAGAGAGGTTTGATTTCTGAAAGGAGTACTTAAATTAGACCTGATATGATTTTGAACGGATGCCTTTAGCTGGGGTTGCTTGAGTCATAGAGTTCCATCAGGAAGTGTACATGCTAGGTCCCACTTGGTATTTAAAACGTATGGTATGGCCAAATGATTAACTAGATACGGTCATACATCCTCTTTGCAGCCAATGCAGGCTCAGTTCCCAGCACTTCTCTTGTAAAGTTTCATTTGACATTTATTAACCAATAAGCAAATATAACAAACTTTCCTCAAAACAGAAACAATATTAATAATACAGTAACAATAAACATAAGGTTGCTGATCTTTGGAGGCATAAAGGATCAAACATACACTTTGTATCTGCTTAACTGCTTACACGGTCCCCAGCTCTACCACACCAGCTCGGGGACAACCCCAACTCTCTGCAGATACTCCTCAGTTAAAATTACTGTTAGGGCTGGGCTCAGTCCTCTCTTCTCAGAGCAAGTTGCTCAGCTGAGGGTTAATTGTCAGTCTCAGCTTTCACTCTGTCTCACCTGATGTCCATATCCTGCTCATTAGCCAGCTCTCCTAGCTATATAAACTGTCTGGATCAGATCTCAGACGCATTTGCCTGGTCAATATCTCTAGAGAAATCTCTGCTGTGTGTTCCTGTGAAAGACTTTGCCTGTTTGACGTTCCCTTCTGGGTCCTGGGTTCAAGACCCTGCTCAGCTGACTCTCCTCCTGGTTCCTGACCCTGCATTCAGTTTGTTGACCTTGCTGATCTCTGGACTCCTGTTTCACTGGCTTTCTCTAACTATCCGTTCCAGTTACTTAACCCTGGCTATGTTTTGACCAAGTTTACATTTGTAACATTTTACCTTTTTATTAAAAAGTGTGATTTTAGTGCACTTCTGTCTTTGTCTGATTCATGGTTCCTGACACTTACCCAGGGCCGGATTAACATAGGGGCTATTGGAGCTGCAGCTCCAGGCCCCTTCTTTATGATTGGCCCAGCTCAATGGTGTGAGTGAGTCACTAATACTTTCCAGCCCTGCTCTGTATACAGTGTACACATGATTGAAATGTAAATTGCGGCAACTAATTTCATTTGTTTTAACAAAAAATTGTTTGTATTTTCATCTTATTTATTTTCATAATAAGGCCCACCTAAATCCTCAGCACCAGGCCCATGATGCTCTTGATCCGGCCCTGCACTTACCAGTTAACCAACCATTAACTGGCATTCCACAGGGGACTCCATACCTTAGATGGATCCCTAAGATTTTTAAACAACTTGTCAGGACCAGCCACAGCATATACAGTAAAGAAAGTGCCAGTTACAGGCCAACTTACCCAGCAGGTCAACATTAGAGCATTGAGCTTTCGAATCTTCTCACAACAGATAGAAAAAAAAAAAAACTGCCATCAACCAGCCTCTCTGACCAGCTGCTTAATAAACAGGCCTCAAGGGGAAGTACTTGGTCCTATCAATTAATCCCCTCCTAAACCTGCTCCAGGCTAACTCTCTACAGCCTCCAAAGACCCCAACCGTCATGCCACTAAGACCACCAAATGAGAATTGATCCCATTGGCGGGAACTTTCTTCATCAACGGTTCTCCTCCGAATGCCTAGAACTTTTACAATCCCACCTTAAAGATCCCTTGCAGCCCTTCCTCCCACTGTTAACCCACCAGCCTCTGTAAGTACCTCAATATGCAAACCAAAAGGTGTATAAGTCGCTCACCTAATATCAATAAATGCATGTAAACATGTACCAAATAATATTTCTACAAACAGACAATGTACTGGGTCAAATGCAAATAGTTTAACCCAATGTGAAAAAGGCTCACTATGAACCAATTCTTCAAATATTAAATACAGCCCGAAGATTCACTAACAATCAATATCAAACCATTTAGTATTTAAAAACATACAGATAGGTATCCTAACATCCGTATGCCGGGGGTGAACGCTCTCCAGCTCTAGTTCCTCAAGGGTGACTAAACTGGCTGTAGAGTTTGATGTACCTCTCTCAGCAGCAAACAGCTCATGAAAAACAAAGATCAGCAGACTTTCATTGCGCAGATATCGTATAAAAGGCGAAGAAAAAAGATGCTGTAAAGATGTTAGACTCACGTGTCCCTGTGCCGACCAACCGGCATGTCTACAACAGCGTGTATGGGAACTAATTCCATGTCTCCTTGGTGTGCATTCCACATCTTGGAAGTAAGAACCACAAGACCAGAAATTACGTCAGAAAATAGGCGTGGCTTCTATGCATTTTGTGTTTCCCTTGAACACGTCATCATACACGGCGTACTTCCTTCCATCACCTTTACCCTCAGCTTCTTTAGCAAGGCAGTGGTTGTCTTGGGAGTGTTTTTGGGGTAGTTCTCATTTTGGACTATTGCCCTGCAGCCCAGTCTCTGAAGGGAGGGGATCATGCTCTGCTGCAGTATGTCACAGTACATGTTGGCATTCATGGTTCCCTCAATGAACTGTAGTTCCTCAGTGCAGGCAGCACTCATGCAGCCCCATATCATGACACTCCCACCACCATGCTTGACTGTAGGCAAAACACACTTTTCTTTGTACTCCTTACCTAGTTGTCGCCACACATGCTTGACACCATCTGAACCAAATAAGTTTATCTTGGTCTCATCAGACCACAGGACAGGTTCCAGTAATGCATGTCCTTAGTCTGCTTGTCTTCAGCAAACTGTTTGCAGGCTTTCTTGTGCATCATCTTTATAAGAGGCTTCCTTCTGGGATGACAGCCATGCAGACCAATTTGATGCAGTGTGCGGCATATGGTCTGAGCACTGACAGGCTGACTCCCCATCCCTTCAACCTCTGCAGCAATACTGGCAGCACTCATACGTCTATTTCCCAAAGACAACCTTTGGATATGATGCTGAGTACGTGCACTCAACTTCTTTGGTCGACCATGGCGAGGCCTGTTCTGAGTGGAACCTGTCCTGTTAAACCGCTGTATGGTCTTTGCCACTGTGCTGCAGCTCAGTTGCAGGGTCTTGGCAATCTTCCTATAGCCTAGGCCATCTTTATGTAGAGCAACAATTCTTTTTTCAGATCCTCAGAGAGTTCTTTGCCATGAGGTGTCATGTTGCACTTCCAGTGACCAGTAGGAGAGAGTGAGAGCGAGAACACCAAATTTAACACACCTGCTCCCCATTCACACCTGAGATCTTGTAACACTAATGAGTCACGTGACTAATTGGCTAATTGGGCCCAATTTGGACATTTTCACTTAGGGGTGTACTCACTTTTTTTGCCAGCGGTTTAGACAATAATGGCCCTGTGTTGAGTTATTTTGAGGGGACAGCACATTTATTCTGTTATACAAGCTGTACACTCACTACTTTACATTGTAGCAAAGTGTAATTTCTTCAGTGTTGTCACATAAAAAGATATAATAAAATATTTACAAAAAAGTGAGGGGTGTACTCACTTTTGTGAGATACAGTGTATTGCACTTTAGAAGTGTGATTACTTGGGGGGCGCATGCGCGCAGCTCATGAAGACGGACATGTCCTTCTAGAGCTCCGCACAGCATCAGGACGAACAGCCGAGCCACCAGCAGCCTGACACCCACAAACACCAGAAAACACCCCCCGCTACCTCCAGGGCACGGAGCGGTCCGACCGCCATGGTCGCAACGGGGCTAAAGCCGAAGCTACGGAATAAAACGATCCGCGAGGCCCTGGCCCGGGCCTCATCCAAGATGGCACCGCCGTCTGCAGCAAGAACAGGTACGCCGAAAACCCCCAGACTGAGACCCCAGCGACACCCAGACGAGGGGGTATCTGATTCGGACACTCTAGCCTCCCCTCTCCCCTCACAACCTGGGGACCTTCATCCAGATATCCTTCAGCAATTCGAGAAAATGCTGCAGCGTGCCCTGAAACACACCTCAGAGCAGATTACAAACAGGCTCACAAAAGAAATCAGGGAGCTAGGGCAACGCACAGCAGACCTAGAACAGAGGGTGGATGAAATGGAGCACCACATCTCAGCACAAGCTGAAGAGATAAAAGCTCTTAAAGAAGATAACACAACACTCCAGTCTCAATTAGAAGAATTTGAGAACAGGGCAAGACGCTCTAATATAAGAATTAGAGGCATCCCAGAAACAGTAGAAGACCTCCATTCCACCATAACGGCCCTGTTCCAGGAACTGTCACCTTCTATCCCCATTGAAAGACTGGAGATGGACCGTGTACACAGAGCCCTAGCACCCCGCAAACAGAATGGCCCCCCACGGGACATAATTGCTAAAATGCATATTTCCGCACGAAGGAACAACTCCTGCAGTCAGCCAGGCAAAGGCCCTCCCTTGCTTTTCAGGGAAATGAATACCAGCTCTTTGCTGATCTGTCTAAAACTACCATCACAAGACGCAGAGAATTCAAACCCCAACTACAGATCCTCCAGCAACGCAAGATCATATATTCCTGGGGTTTTCCCCTCTCATTGCGCTTCACATATCAGGGCCGCAAACACACGTGCAAATCCACTGAAGAACTGCAGAACCTCCTTCAGGATCTACAGTTGGCCCCAACGGACCCAGCCCTACAACAAAAGACGCACAGAAGATCCCCCTCTTCTTCTCCAATGAAGACACCCCGCACCCCCTCCTCCTCCACCAAGAGAAGCAGGATGACCCCCACTCACCAGGATCCCTCCGACTCCATGGACTGACAGATAAGTTGACTCATTATAAAAAGCACATCTGCTAGTGCAGGTAACTAACTTGCTATGTTGCCATAATCCATGCAGTTGGCACCTTTTTCCTTTTTATTTTTTGAGCCAAGCTCTTCCATAAAACTTTACAATACTAGCCCTTGCTGGTCCTCTCAATAATCTGGAACTCACTAAGCACAAAGACGCAAATAAACTGTCCCAACGCCCCCCTTTTTGGAACTGCATTCATCCCATCCATACCTCCTTAATGACTGTTGCAACAATCGCTCCCGTATAAGTAAATCCCAAAGGAGGAATCCTAATTACCACCCTGGTCTCCCTTAAACCCCTATATAGCTACTAGTCCAATTGCTTTTGCTGGGAAAATTTATCTCTTGCTGGAACTGATATGTGAGACCCCCCCCCCCCCCTCTATACCTAGACCTACTTTAATTCTATCCCTCACACTACCCTCATGGGGACTCACATGTTGGTTCCAACAGTTCCAATACCAAGTTTGTTGTAATGTTTTCTTTTACAGGTTATATTTGGTTCAATACACGCTGACGACAGGCGAAAATAAGTGTTATACAATGTTTTATCAATCTCTGCTTAATTTGCCACATATCTACACTGTATTATCACATAAGGCTCATCTATTTATACCATCTGATTTAATGGCTGTTCGCCCCGGGCTGCATGTCACTGCCAGCCCCCACATCTTGCCCAAGAGTTGACCCTTCGCTCTCTCTTGGACAACATGTTACCCTCCAGACAGGATACACAATCCTACCTGGACGGCTGTGTGATGTTACCTCTCCTCCTCCCCGTACCCCACTCTACCCATAACCTTTCTTTATTTCTCTATATCTCTTTTCTTCTCCTCTTAGCTTACTCCACTTCAGCTGACAGGGGGAGACCCCATTCAGTCCACTCCTGTATAACACCTCCTTTCTCCCTTCTGCCTAATGGCTAAACTCAACCTATTGTCCCTTAATGTACAGGGACTCAACTCCCCCTGTAAACGTCGTAAAGCCCTCCGTAACTTCGCATCTCTTAAGGCCCATATCATATGCCTCCAAGAGAAGCACTTTACAAAGCAACTCACCCCCAAATACCTACTCAACTCTTACACGCAATTCTATACCGCCTCTGCGGACACCAAACAAAGAGGAGTCTTAGTAGCTTTTCATAAGTCTACCCCCTTCACCCTAACTTCTGAGATACGGGATCCTGAAGGTAGATACCTTATCCTTGTAGGCCAATTAATTGACACCCCAGTCACAATAGTGTCATACTATGCCCCCAATAAAAACCCATCTGCATTCCTATCACATCTATTTAAGGTGGTTGACACACACAAAAGAGGCACCTTACTCATTGGTGGTGACTCTAACCAAGTCCTTTTCCCTTTCTTGGACAAATCCCCTTATACCCCCACCACCAGCCCCAGTAAGCTCACCCTCCAACAACTACTCCAACAGCACTCACTAGCGGATACATGGCGAGAACATAATCCCACCAAAAAACAATTTTCTTACTACTCCCATCCGCATAACTCCTTCTCCCGAATTGACCACATCTTCACCACTATAGGATCCTTGCCTCTTCTGGTTACTCATTCCACGGAGAAAACACACACAGTTGGTG
>BLSH010473573.1:2332338-2345979 GCA_018402905.1 Glandirana rugosa | reverse complement strand
GTCTTTCTCACTGTCTCTTCCCACTGGTCCTTTAGATAGTCCTTCCGAAGTCTACCCTTCACTGACACATTGAGTTGAATGGGTACAGGTGGATGACATATTGACTTAAAAAAAGTCTTGATGGGAACCTTGTGACTAAATTATAAATGTATCAATGTATCAATGTATCAATTAGCCCAACTTTTTTCTGTGTTCAGGTAGATCAAGTTGGCTTTTTTTTTATCTTTTTACTATATGTCAGGACGAGTGGTAATAACCGTGGGTACTTCAAATACATGTATAACGCCTTATAGATGACTTCCTTTACATAGTTTAATTGGTTGTATAATGATGTCAAGCTATCTGTAGTAATATGTTGGTTAATTTGATACATTTCCTTCAGTAGATATTCCGCAATATGTACATAAACTTCATGGGTGCCAATAATGGTGAGCAGGACTGTATATCATTTTTCTATTTTTTTTTCGGTTGAACTAGATGGACTTGTGTCTTTTTTCAACCCGATTAACTATGTAACTATGTAACTATGTAAATATTAAATCAGTGTTCCAAGGGTAGTTCTGAAAAAAATTCAGTTATACAGTAGGTGGACATGGGTAAGTTGAGTTACACAGTCACTTCCCATCTGAAGCCTTCCTGATAGATTTCCTGGTCACCCTTCTCTGTCACTCTTTCTGCTTAGTTTTATAAAATTACATCAATTGAAAAAAATCCAGAAAAACATTTGATGATTGCTTATTCCAGCTAGATGGTTTAATCCACCCCAAGCTACCCAAAACTGAATTATTAGTTTTGGGTTGATGGTTCCTTAAATAGCTGCCCAACAACATGTTTACTTGTTTTACTGGCTTTTTAACAGTAGATTTTTCAATGTTTCCTGGCTGATACAATTTAAACTTGTGTCAGAAATACATACTTAATAAATTGAAGTCTAATCAACAATGCTGTAGATTGGGAGGAAGACGGCTGCCAGGTGCAAGGATTTATTGTTGTAACTTTTTTCTCTCTCTGCCTAATATAGTGCATAATTAGTTTGATAAAGAAGAATTGACTAATCAGTAAACATGTTCAAACTGTTCTCCAGGAGTGAAAAGAAAAAAAAACAGAAAGCAGACTGTGAAATTCAGGTTTCATTGGGGATATGAGCTCCCTATACACCACGGTAGCTGGTAGTAAATTGATGTTTTTTGTAAAGTTTATAAAATGTACTAATCTGTTTATTTATGAAAGAGAACTCTAGACTAGACAGAGTTGAGTCGGGATATGAAAAGAACTTCAAGTGTAACTAAAAGCAAAACTTTTTGTCTTCATTTTGGATAGAGCAAGGGAGGGTTATAACCCCTGACAGTTTTTTTCACCATCTGTGTCCCATTGGGAAGATTTCCCTTCACTTCCTGTCCCATTGCCAAAACAGAAAATAAGAGAAAATCCCTCTAAAGTGAGGTGTGTCACCAGGGTCACCAGAAATAATCTTGCCATTGGAAGATTTCCCCTTCTATTATTATTTTGGTGTCAATCCAAAATTTGAGATTTTCATTTACTTTTACTTTTGATGATAACGGTAAACAGGACAAATAGAGAGGGTGGATCTCATGTGGGCACAGATAGTAAAAAAAAGTTTTCTAATCCTCTCTACTGTATTCAAAACTAAAAATAAAGTTTTTCCTTTGGTTGCATTTTCCATAGGTTTTCAGTTAAGTTTCATAGACACTAGTGAAATGAGAAGTTTGGCATGCACATCTATGATATACCAAGGAACCCTACTAACTGAAGACCAATAAGACTCTACTAAGCCAAACTGTTTTTGTTTTAGTGTTAGACAGAGAGGGGGGAATTTTTCAGGCTTTCTTTGTTCTCATTGGTGAGATTCCTCCTCACATCCAATTAGAACAGGATCTGTGGAGGTTCAAATATCTTTTTTTTGTCATAATAAATTAGTATATTAAGAGTTACCATCAAACACATTTTAGGGGTTATAGACAAGCCCTCCTTCAGAGCAGCTTAGGTTTATTATGAAGAAGGAGTCTGGCCTATTAATCTTCAGTTTAATGCTTAGTATGCTGTACTTAAATGCTCGCTCAGCCAGGTTGTCTGCACAATAAATCTAAGCCCTGATGATGGGTGTACAACCCCCGAAACACTTTGGCTGTCAACTCTTTACAAAAATTATGTCTGACTGAAAGTGGTTGTAAAGTCACATGTGTTAATCACTTTGATTCTCTCTGTCTTAAGCCTCGTACACACGGTTCGACGGTCGTATGACTGAATGGACCAAATCCTATGTTGGCTGTTGTATCTAGCATACTGACATGCACTACACAATCATGCGACCAAGCTGAACGTAGTGACTTGTTATGAACGTATAAAGAGAAAGTTCAGGTGCATGTAATTTGTGTCTGGCCATTCCTGACTTCTGAGCATGCGTGTTTTGCACAATACAACTTGTTGTATGACCGTCGTACGGCGGCTGTTCTAATCGCGCATACTAATGGTCGGATTAGCATACAACGGTCATTCGTACGACCTGTTGTATGCGATCATCGAACCATGTGTATGAGGCATTAGGCTCCTGCTCAGTTCAATGTGTGTGTTTTCCTAAAATTATAATGCTAAATACCTTCTTTGCAGAACCCTGCTGTCCTGTCATGTTAGCTCCCTCAGCTTTTCTTCCCGATGTGAGTACAGTGGGAGGGGCTGAGATTTCCCTCCTGATGAATGCAAGCTAGCAGAGGGAGGTCACATGTCTGCACATCAGGGCTCTGCAAAGAGGTATTTATTTAATATAGTTATAGGAAAACCACACACTGTACTGAACAGGGACCTAAAGCAGAAAGAATCATAATAATTAATACATGTTCCTTTTCTTTACAAGCACTGGAGCAGCTGCAAGGAATATAATTACACAGGGAGGAGAGGAGAGGGGAGGGGAGGAGATGATGGGGCAGGGAAGAGATCGGCTCACACACAGACTATAGAACTTACAGGAAGAGAAAGAGGGGGAGATGCAGAGATGCTGAGGAGAGAGCTGAATGATGGAGGCGTGTAAAATGACCACAATATCATGGATCAGCAGCCATGATGAACATGGTCAGGTTAAACAGGGGAAGACAGGAACAGGCAGGATCAGCCAAGTATTGTACAACATAGAATGGGACACATGACACTACAGAAACACTATGCTATACAGTATATTATGCCATAAAGGGACAGGGGTTTTTTTGTTTTTTTTAAGGGTTACAACAACCACTTCAAAGTGATTCTAAAGGCAGACAGTTTTTGACCTTATTGCGTTCTATGCATTGAGGTCAAAAACTTTCTGCATGCAGCTCTTCCACCACCCCCTTATACTTACCTGAGCGCAATCTCCAGCAATCATCAGCGTTGTGCACAACAGCAGAGGCTCTTTCCCTCCTCGTTGGTTCAGAGAAGGCAAAAGGCTCCCGGTGCTGTCAATCACAGCCAGTGAGGATGGAGCAGGACTGGGGCCAAGCAGCTCTCTTTGTGTCAATGGATACACAGAGCTGGCTCAGGAGCAAACACGTGGCTTGTTATGGGGGTACGGCAGAGGCAACGAGCCAGAAGCACTGGTGGGGGATCTGTGAACAGGAAGAATGGGGCTGCTCTGCGCAAAATCATTGCACAAAGCAGGTAAGTATGACATATTTGTTATTTTTAAAAAAAATAAAACTTGATCCTTTACAACCACTTTGATTCACATTAACTGACTTTCCATGGACTCTGTGGATTTTGACTGGGCATTAGAAAGCTGCCACACATAAATCATTCATCCATTAATTCAAAACCTCCATTCTACTTGACATTCAAAGCTCCACCACCCTAACTCTGAGGTTATTAGCTCTCTCTGTGTTTTCCCTTTTCCAGTAACAACCGATACCCTAATTTTTTGTCCTGCTGTCACAGGCACAGGAAATTGGGACAAATCTCTACAGTGGGGCCATAGACAACAATAACATTTGGCAGTAGAATTTACTTTACAAGTCTATCTAAAACTTTTCACATTGAAGTCAGACCAAATGAGGGACCATTGGTAGGCACAATGGATGCCCATTAACCCTACAGATATCGCAGTGCCATGTCTCAAATTCATCTATTATTACAAGGCATATGTTTCATGGACTAAGGGCACAACTCCAATAAGTAAAAATAAAATACAAACTTTATTGATACATGATATAAAATATGTGTTAAAAAAATCTACGTTTTAAAAACAATGTAGCATTTGGCACCATTCAAAAATAGGGGTGGTTGTCCATCATGCGTGGAAATATACAGTGCATAGTAATGTAATGGTAGGTTATCCAAAAAGCTTAAAAATAGTTTTTTTGGCTGGAGCTACACTTAAAAAATGTACCTGTTCTGACTTACAAACAAATTCAGCTTATGAACAAAATTACAGTCCCTATCTTGTTTGTAACCTTGGAACCGCCTGTATACCTTTATTTGGATTACTGATTCTTAAGACCCACCTTATCGCTGGGTGTTTAGGACAACTTGGAGCTGAGTGATATATATTTCCCCCTTGGTCTATGCAACTTTTCTACCTGCTGATCTATCATCTATTTGATATAGCTTTGCTCATTTGTGTATCCAGACGCATTGTTGGTCTTATCTGACATATTGGCATGGTTGGCACTTTACAGTGCATCCATTGCAAAAAAATTTTGACCTGAGTAGGGAATGATTAAGACCTGTGTTAAGTTTCTTCTTTTGCTTCTTGCTTCTTGGTTCATTTACCTTTACTTCCTGCCCTGTGGAAACAACAGAGAGAGATAGGAAATGTCTCAAAATGTAATTAAATCCCCTTCATAAGATGGAAATACACTGAACCAATCAAAATTTGATCAGTGGGTGACCCTGTCAGCACCACTGTGCCTGGCATCCTTTGACTGAAAAATTGAAGGAGTTGGGTGGAAAATTGTCATCCAACCAGCTGTAGAAGCTGTTCAAGTCCTCTGATAGCTGGTGGCATGAACAGTTAGATTGCAAAAGCCGCAATGGGAGATTCATCCATATATGCTGTTTAGTGTGGATGCACAAATTTATTGGATTAATACACATTTACACCCTCAAAATTATGTAATAATCACCTATAGACCTATCCAAAACCACAGTAAAAAAGTCTGTGCGTTCCTTAATAGCGTTATTAGTTAAATTGTGTTCACTTTATCTTGGAGTTGTTTCTTAAATTATTCCACTAGGTAATTGTTGTAGTCAAGTCACATTGCAGTCACAAAGTCACATAGAAACATATAAGGAATATTAAAAATATATAGTATTCTAATTTCAACTGGTTATTCCATTTTAAAAAGATTCTTCATTCTGATACTGCTGGTTCAATTTTCCCTTGAGCCAAAAAAAAGTACCCTCCTCAGCCAAGACGACTTTAAAGGCATTGAGTTCAAAACATGTAGGCAGAAATATTTTATTTCCCTACCAAGTTCCTTTTAGCATTTTATGAGGACTTGAAAGCTTTTGAAATAGGTTAATGTTTTGCAAATCCACCAGTGAAAGCAGAAAAGATACAGTCTTCATTGGAAGCTACCTGGGATGAAACAGCATTAAGGCAAGGGTTTAAGAAAGTCTTTGAGCTCTGCAAAGATGACAGAATTGGTTCCTCCACCCTGGGAATTTCAGGCAGCGTCCCTGGCGCAAACCAGATCAGGGACATTTTCTCCAAATTAATTCCTTCTTTTTTTCTAATATTTCTTAGAAATCATTGTCATATAAATATTATATTTATTAAAAGTGTAGGTTTTATAATTCTACCCTGAAAAACAGATGTGACAACATAATACAACATCTGAATAGACCTGTAGAAATGAACATGATTGCATTGAAAACAAAATAGAAAGAAGTGATCTTAAGGGAATATTAATATGCCATGAAAAGAACAGGCAAAGCAAAAACAACTGGTCTAATTATGTTTATGTAAGCTTGTATATTTTAATATATAAATAATACAAAATAAGTTAATATTTAACCACTTGCTGCCAAATCTCGTACCTAGTATGTCATTTGACTTCAAGTGATTGTACCGGGGTAATGCCTGCAGCTGCAGGCACCACCCTGGTACCATTTTTTTTGAAAGCCGACGGTCGGCTCTCTTGTAACAGTAATCAGAGCAGCTAATTAGCCACTTGATTGCTATTACAAGCAGCAGGAGGGGACATCCCCCCTCCGGCCACCTTCCATGGTTCTCTCTGGCTCTCCCATCCCACCGGGATCGGCTATGATCGGGTCTTCACTATGGTAACTCGGAAGCAATGACGTGACATCACTTCTGGCTTACCCAGATGTCAAAACGGTGCCATTTTTTGAAAAGCGAAAGTATTCAAAAATGCAGATTGCCGATTAAAGTCTTATTGGTGGCTCACTCTTCCCCACTGCAAAGGTACAACTCATTGATGGCACCTGAGTACATATGACATGTAAAAGGCTTTAACAAATGCTGGCTGCTATAGATAAAGGTAACTAAAGATCCTGCAAGATCATATTGCAGCTAAATTTGAATTGATAACCATGGGTTATTTCACACTTTATAGAAACTAGAACACTAGTATCATGTAAGGCCAACTGCAATCCATTTGGGTGTTATAGAAAGTGAAGGCATTTCAGTTCAAATGTCTAGTTTGACTGTATAAGGTATCAGTTTGAACTTGTTTTACTTTTTTTAAGTGTACTTTCCTTTACCATTTGAATCTAAGGCTTCATTATATCGCCCACTATTTTAAACACAATTATACTTTCTCATACTAGCACATAGAACTGCATTTTGTCATAGCTTTCACACACTTCAGTTTTTTTCTGGTATCCATCAAGAACTGTAAATAGCTTTAGAAATAGAACAAACTTTAATATGCCAGAAGGCCTTACCCAGTCTTACATTAAATAACAAAATTCTATTTTAAAGACAGAATGGTGATTGTATAATTTACAGTATGTAATTAATACTAAATCGCTTGGTAGAACGTCTAAATATCTCAGAAATGCCATCATATACACGACTGTGCAAATGTCTTAGGTAAGTGTGAAAAAAAATGCTGTAAATGAAAAATGCTTTCAGAAATATTAGTGTTAATAGTTTATTTCAAATTCTGACTCATCGGTACAGACCACCTTCTGTCATTTTTCTGCACCCCAGTTCCTATGTTTTCATGCATAGTTAAGTCACTTAGCCTTGTTTCCACATTAGAGGTATGGCTTTTTGGGTGAAATTCTGGCCAGACTTCTCCAGACAGTAGATACATGTACCTGGGTTCCACTGGTCTCTGCCAGTTTTGTGCTGATGGTACTGCTGGACATCTTCTGATGTCAAAGGGAAGTAAGCATGATGTGTCTTTCATCTGCTGCATTAGGCATCCTTGGCCAACCATTGAATCTATAGTCCTCAACATTGCCCGTTTCTTTGTGCTTCTTCAAAGGAACTTCTGCAGCACATCTTGAAATCCCAGTTTGCTTTGAAATCTTTGCCTGGCGGGGGGCGTATCTGGATGGGACTGCGAGCAGACGCACAGGAGAGGAGCTCCCGCCATCTGAGCGGTAATCCCTCTCCATCCTCTCCCATTGGACCCAGGAATACACCAGCCATCACCCCACGCCGATCCCCTTCAAGTCCGGAGTACGGCAGGTAGGCGATTTGTCACTCACCCAGGAATTCAGCCCACCGCTTCACCTCCAGACTAGGCCCCGCTCCCATCTTGCTACACCCAGGCCTCCGGAGGGACATTGGACATCGGCTACTTTCTCCCCTAAGGTGAGCCTATAATCAGCTGAGCTGCATCCAGCGGATCCCCACTGCCCTAAGAACTGCTGTCCCGTGCTGCACAGGTCCGATCACTCTACAGCCTGGTCCGTGGCCCTCCTCGATCCCCGGCGGTTTTCGCCATCTTGGGCCTAGCCGATCCAGACCCACCAGGCTCTCTTTGTGTCTGCAGCCCTTCCCTGCCTCCCTGGTCCCCCTGGGCTCCCCTTTCCTGGCCCATCCACACTCCGGTGGCAGGGTATCGGTGATAGACCCACAAATTCGCCTGTGGCCTACTGAGGCCTAGTGGAACTCTGCACCCTCCCACGGGCCCTATAAATTAGTGGCTTATACCTGCTCTCAGAATGACCGCCTAACGTCCCGTCTCACTGGGACAGTGTCAGCCACCATTTACAGGTTGTACCAGCTCAATATACCCACATCACCAGCTGTTATAACCCCCACCTACCCCCAGTGACTTATAAGACCCCCTGTAGGGGATGTTGTCAGCTAAAAAGTCCAGGATTAAGTCCAAAACTATTCGGGAAGCACTAACTCAAGCTGCACTCAAAATGGCAACATAAGCACCCTCCTGTACAGCCCCAACCTCCTCACAGCAGCCTAGCAGCCAGCCTCTTCTACATCACATTGGGGAACCTGCCACAGTACCTCTGCTGCCTTACAACTATCCCATATTCCCCCTCAAGACACAGATCTCCTGAGCCAGTTTGAAATAATGCTACACAGGGCACTCCAGCATACCTCTGATACTATCTCTGACAGACTCACCAAAGAAATGCGTGAAGTCGGTCGCCGCACTACAATACTAGAGGAAAGAATGGAAGACCTACAGATAGTTTCTGCTAACCATGAGGAAGACAATGAGGCCCTTAAGGAGGAAAATGTAATCCTTCAAGCCCGCCTAGAGGACTTTGAAAATAGAGCTAGGAGGTCCAACATACCCATTAGAGGTATACCCGAAACTGTCTAGGACCTTCATTCTACCATAACAGCTCTCTTTCAGGAACTCACCCCCTTCATACCTTTAGAGCGCCTAGAGATGGACAGGATTCATAGATCCCTGGCCCCGCGCAAGGAAGAGGGCCCCCCGCGCGACATCATTGCAAAAATGCACCTTTTCCGCACGAAGGAACAAATAATGGAAGTAGCCCGCAACAAAGGGAGCCTTACATTCCAAGGATACAAATATCAGATCTTTCAGGATCTCTCCCAACAAACTCTCGCCAGGAGGAAAGCCTTGAAGCCTCACCTATAAATTCTGCAGCAACACAGAATAACCTATCGCTGAAGCTTCCCCTTTGTGATTAAATTCTCTTACAAGGGCACCTCTTTTGTCTGCAAATCAGAAGAAGGCCTTATATCCGCCCTACGGGACCTCCACCTTCTTCCCACTGAGCCATCCCCAGACAACTCCAGGAGGAGAGCAGCCTCCAACTCCCCTAGGAAACCACATGGCGGCAGCGATCAACACTCCTCTACTACCTTGCACAAGCGGAGCGTCTCCCGTTTCCAGCCCCAGTTGACCACATGGACAAAAGGCACATCCTTCATCACACACTAGTTAATGGTTCTCTTCCCTCCTTACAGGTTGCCATGCCGAACTTGAAGGATTGTAGGGAGACTTCCCTCTCAGGCAAGTAACTTTTAGAGATATGAGCCCTTCAAAGGGCAACCCCGACTCCTCTTCTAGTCCTGTTAGGCCAATGCATGGCCTCTTGCCCCTCGAGGGTTACCTTCACCTCCCCTTGCTTCCTGGATAAGACTCTAGGTGGCATCCACACTACCCCCTTGTGCCTGCTTGCCAGAATGTTCCCCACTGGTACTCTGGTTTCCCATGTGGACTCACATTGCTGGGACATTATTGCTTGGGTGCAGTCTTGTGCCTAGATGACTACATGTTTCCCTGCGTTCCGGCAGTGGTGTCCCCGGCCCCCCAAGTGACAATTGGGTTGCGTGACCTTTTTAACTCGCGCAACTCTTTGTGCCCAATTGTCCTGGGCTGGGGGGGGGGGGCACTGCAGGAGAGCAGACATCTTAATATGTACAACCTTACTGTATGCCTTTGTTGTTCACAATGTTATGTTATGTTGGTAGCTGTCCAGTTCCTGGTGACAGTCCATTGCACATCCACCAATCCTTCGCATTTTTGATTGGGTTAATCCAAGGATAGAAAATCCCTTGGTAGGCAGCCCTTTGCCTCCCCTGGATTTTCGCGCTCCTCCTGGGAGCACTACTATTGGTTCACTTTTTTTATTGTTTTTGTTACATTTCTTGTATACCAAGCATTTTTTCTCCCCATTCCCCTAGCTCTTCTCTCCTATCCCCGTTTCTCTCCTTCCCTACACTGTCAGTCTCCAGAGGGAGGTAACACCATACTTGAGGCAGTCACCCCCTTAGTTTTCCTATGGCCCCCCTGACAATTGTAACTCACAATGCCCAAGGTCTGAACTCTCCTTCAGAACGTAGCAAAGCCTTTCACACTTACGCCTCCATGACAGCCCGTGGTTTGCCTTCAGGAGACACACTTCTCCACTTATTCCACCCCTAGATGCTTTGATCGTCAATATCCTCAGGCATACACAGCTTCAACCTCAAGGAAGCACAAAGCTGTGCTTATCACTTTACACTCCACCACTCCATTCACTCCCCTGGCGGAGATCAAGGACCCTGAAGGGAGATACCTTCTTCTTTCTGGCCGCCTCCTAGACCAAGAAATCACTATTGTCTCCTATTACACGCCTAACTCTAACTACCCCTTCCTTTCTCACCTCCTCCAACTAATGGACACCCACAAATGGGGAATGATGATAATATGCGGTGATTCCAACCAGGTACTCCACCCCCACCTTGATAAATCACCCACTCCATTGAACACCAACCGCCTCTCATTCCAGCAGCTCCTGGATCAACATTCACTAGTTGATTCTTAGAGAGAACACAACCCAGCTAGGCGCCAGTATACGCATTACTCCCACCCACACAAAACCTTCTCACGAATCGACCATATTTTTATGCACACTGTGACCTCAGCTCAAATCTTAGACTCTAATATCATACTGAGTGCCTGGTCTGACCATAACACAGTGAATATAACTCTTTCCTCCTTGGTCCCAACTCCCTCCCAACGCATTTGGACTATCAATAATAGTCTCCTAGCACATTCCGCCCATAGACGAGAAATCATCTCTTCCTTGAAAGAGTACCTGGTCAACAACAGCACTCCCCAGATTGACCTTCTAACGTTATAGGAGTCCTATAAACCATACATCAGAGGGGTTTGTATTAGTCAGGCCTCTTATGTGCATAAAGAAAAATCTGAATGGGTGGAACAATTAGATAAAGCCTTCCGTAAAGCCTCACGCTTTATACACAAAAGATAATAAACCAGACACATTCCTAGCCCTGGCATTGCTCAGAGCTGAGCTTGAACATCTTCTGTAGAAAACTTTTGGAACTATATGTTGACCCGAACTCATTCGATCAATCTCTACTTGACTCCCTCCTGTCTGATACCAACCTCCCAACCCTCACTCAAGACCACAGAATGACCTTAGACAAACCCAAATCCCTAGAGGAAGTAGTTGCAACAATCAAAACCCTGAAACCACACAAACGCCCGGGACCGGATGGCCTCTCTGCCACCTATTACAAGCGCTGTTCTGACCTGCTGGCCCCGCTCCTCTTAGAAGCCTTGAACTCCCTCCTTAACGATCGACACTTCTGCCCGTAATCGCTAACAGTATCAGTCTCGATGATCCCCAAACCTAACACGGACGACTCATCATGGTGTAACTACCATCCCATTTCTAAGAATGAGGATGGTACTGTGCAGCCTATACCAGTGTGTAAGTAAAAGAACCTTGCCCCTAGTGGTTCTAGGATGTATTGCCACACTATTTCACTGTTAGTAGTTAAATAAGTAAAAACGAAGTGTACAATGCACCTTGCTGATTATGCCTGGGCGATACTAGACAGGTGTATGCATACTCATGATGATAAAACAAGCATATAATATTTATAATAATAC
The DNA here is from genome assembly GCA_018402905.1 of Glandirana rugosa. Classification (NCBI taxonomy): domain Eukaryota; kingdom Metazoa; phylum Chordata; class Amphibia; order Anura; family Ranidae; genus Glandirana; species Glandirana rugosa. The sequence continues at coordinate 2,334,169 of BLSH010473573.1, read as the reverse complement.
CGAGATAAAAAGTAGTAAATGCAAAATTCAATAAAATCTGAATGACTGTGATATTGTGATAAGATAAATAAATAAATTGTAGCAAGATGGTGAATAAAAATCAAAAAATATCAAGTGGAAAATCAAATATAGTCCTTTATAATAGAGTGGTAAAAGTGACAAATGAGTGACTTGTGCTCCAAAGTTCATAAAACGATTCGTGCTCCAAAATATGGTGTGGGAAGCCTCTTTGTGCAGGAGGGTGGTTAATCACCCCAAAAAGGATTTCATTTCTAAAGTGCTTCAACTGGATCTGTGCTCTCAGAACTCTCACCTGGGCAGGTAAGGACCTGTGCGCATCAAGGTATCTTTATCGGGAGATGTTCTTCCAATATGGGGTGCGTTTTTTTCTCTCACTCTCGATCCTCCCGTGTGGTCACACCGTACGACCCACCGGTCGTTGGACTCCTTGATTCCGATCCTTACTCCAAAAGTCAGGCATGCAGGAAGAGACAAACGGATTCCATAGTGTAGTATATCAAAAAATATGTTTATTTTATCCAAAAAACGTATTTCCAGGAACAAAGATAAAAATTATTTAAAATGATACAGCGGCGTCAGGGCACCTCTCACTTAGTATCCAGCACTCTAGGTAACAGCCTACGCTGTTCATTCTTAGATAACCTTATATATTGTCAGATATTAGGCACAGCAGCAACCTAGTCCTTTCTCCAGTGTGCGACCATAGTAGCGTGGGGATACATCCTCACATTGTTACCATCCCATTTCAATCTTCAACCTCAACATCAAAATCCTGGCCAAAATCCTCTCTACCCGCCTGAACCCTATTATTGGAACCCTAATCCACAAAGACCAGACGGGGTTTATCCCCTCGAGACAAGCAGGAGACAACATCTGCAGAGCCACCCTCCTAGCCCACACAGCCCGAACACGCCACATTCCTACCGGTTTCCTCTCCTTAGATATACGCAAAGCATTTGATTCGCTAGCTTGGCCTTATTTACATTCCATATTGCTTAGATGGGGTTTTGGGAATTTCCTAAGCTGTATCACGACACTGTATCATAACCCCAAAGCCTACATAATATACTTGGGATTTTGCTCTGACCGCTTCCCCATAAAAAGAGGCACATGACAGGGCTGCCCCCTCCTTATTGAGTTAGCAATTGAACCCTTGGCCATCCTAATTAGAGGCAGTCCCAACATACATGGGCTCGAACTGGGCGGCCACCACCACAAGCTATGTCTTTTCGCAGACGATGTCCTACCGTTTCTGACTTCCCCCTTAATATCGGCTCCCAACCTTATGAAGCTCCTCTCAGACTTTGGCCAAATCTCTGGGCTCCAAGTCAACCCCAGAAATCCAAGGCCCTTAACATCTCCTTGCCCCCCCCCCCCAGCTAACCAAATTAAGGGACTCCCTCCCATTCTCTTGGGCCACTACCCATGCAGCCTACCTGGGAATCAAATTTACACCCAACCCAGCTAATCTATACTCCGCAAACTAACCCCAGATCCGCAACCACCTCACCAACCTAATGTCTAAATGGTCTTCGCTCCCACTCTCGTGGTGGGGCAGAATCACGGTAGTCAAAATGTCCATTCTTCCCAAAATTCTTTATCTCTTCTGAGTCCTCCCTATTAGGGTCCCCCCCACTACCTTAGAATACTTCAACGCAGGTCCTCTCGCTTCATTTGGGGTTCACTCAGGCCACACCTTCCCCCACGTACCCTATACACTCCCCGCACTCAGGGTGGACTTAGCGTTCCCCATTTTGCCAAATATTACCAAGCAGCACAATTGGCTCATCTCCCCAAATATCACGCAACC
>BLSH010473573.1:2308100-2322159 GCA_018402905.1 Glandirana rugosa | reverse complement strand
AAGGAGAGTTGTAGAGACATTTAAACCGGCGAGTAGATTTTTCTTGTAATGGGATGTAAACCAGCCTGGTCAGATAAGGGATGGGTATTACTCAGATGCTAACATGCTACAAATGTACCTCCCCGTGTAATCCCTTCCCTCTATTGTTGTTCAAATATCTTTCAATAAAAATCTATTGATTTAAAAAAAAAAAAAGGATTGGGGGATTGGGATGATGAGAGTTCGGAAAAGGTATAGTAGTTTGGGTAGAATCAGCATTTTGAATGCCGCGATTCTTCCTAATGTTGAGAAGTATTGAGATCGTACTTCTTTGAGGAGTTTTGGCAGTTGTGTCAGGAATGTTTTGTAGTTAAATTCAAACAATTTGTGAGGCGAAGGCGTTAGTCTGATACCTAGGTAGGGAATAGACTGGTCCGACCAAATGTAGGGTAATGTTCTTTTTAGATGAGCGGCCAAATTTACAGAGATGTTGAGAGGAAGGATGGTAGATTTAGTCGAGTTTAATTTATAGTAGGATATCAGTGAGAATTGGTGGAGAGTTTGCTGAATTGTGGGAAGTGAATGTTTTGGTTGAGAGAACATAAGTATCGTGTCATCTGCAAAAAGACTTATCTTATTTTCTGTTCCTGAGGGTGAGATGCCTTGGATATTCTGATCTTGTCTTATTTTAGTTGCTAGGGGCTCCATTAAGAGGGCAAAGATGATAGGGGATAGGGGGCATCCCTGGTGGGTGCCATTAGAGATCTGGAGAGGTTTGGAGAGCATTCCGTCAGTCAGAATTCTGGCAGAGGGATTGGAGTACAGGGCCAGAATAGCGCCTAAAAACCTACCCTCAATACCAAATTTGAGGAGGACTTCCCTGAGGTAACCCCAGTGGACCCTGTCGAACGCCTTCTCTGCGTCCAGGGATAGGAGCAGAGAAGGCGTTCGGTTTTCTGTGATCTGATGGATTAAATTAATCATTCTCCTGGTGGCGTCGGGGGCTTGTCTGTTCGGAACAAAACCAACTTGGTCCGGGTGGATCAGGTCGGGGAGTAGGTGTTGAAGTCGGGAGGCCAGGATTTTAGCAAAAAGTTTGATGTCTGTGTTGAGGAGTGAATTTGGTCTGTAGCTAGCAGTGGTGGTTGGATCTTTACCTGGTTTCGGAATTGTTACTATGGTGGATTTCAACATTTCAAGAGGGTAGGAGGCAGAGGAGGCAGCAGCATTGAAGACGGCGGCGAGTTTGGGTGAAAGGAGCTCCTTGAGCACCTTATAAAATTCATTACAGTATCCGTCTTCCCCCGGAGCTTTGTTGCTTGGGAGGGAGTGGATTGTCTTCTCCACTTCCAGAGATGAGAAGGGAATTGCTAAGTGTTCTAGTTGCTCGGGGGAGACTTTGGGAAGATTTACTGAATTGAGAAACTCCTGTATCTGGGGTAAAGTTGGTTGCGGTGTTTGTAGGTCCTCTTTAAGATTATACAGGGCGTAGTAATAGTCGCTAAATGCCTCTGCAATTTCTTGTGGGTTGGACAAAGGCTTCTGGGTTGTAGGGTGGTGGATCAAGGAGATTTTAGCCTTTGAGGATGGGGGTTTGGATAAACGGGCTAAGAGGGCACTTGGTTTGTTATTCAGGGCATAGTAATTTGCTTTTTTTTTCTTAAGCTCAATTTCATATTTGTAAGTGAGGATGGATCTAAGCTTGTTTCTCCACATATTGAGTTCTGTGGTTGTTTGTGAAGAGGGTTGTTGCTTATTTATTTTCTCCAGGTGGTCAATTTTAGTAAGAGCCTCGTCAATCTGCTGATTCCTCTGCCTCCTAGTAATAGCGCTTAGTTTCATTAAAACTCCTCGCATATAAGCTTTGTAAGTCAGCCATAAAGTAAAACAGTTCACATTGGGAGTTTCGTTTAGCTCAAAAAAAGCCTGGTGCTCTTCCGTAATGGTACGAATGTTGGCAGGGTCCGCTAGTAGTGATGGGTTAAGTCTCCAGGAGTTCGTGACGGTTTTCAAGCGAGGTCCGGACTTTCATGGGGGGGGTTGTAGCGGTCCTGTTCGGTAGGGAAGTCTTGTGGAAGAATATGCCACGTTTGTAGGAGACGGAGTCCCTCCTGTAGTGTACGTGCTACAAATGTTTTGTTGAGATGAGTAATCAAGAGCTTGTTCGGGAAGCCCCATTTGAAAGGTATCTTGTGGTTAAGCAGAGCTTTCGTTATGGTGGCTAATTGGCGTCGATTTTCTAGTGTAGTTTTTGACAGATCCGCATATAGTTGGATGGCGTTAAAGGGGTCTGGCAGTCTATTGCTCCTCCTCGCTGCGTACATAACTCTTTCCTTGGTGTTGAAAAAGTGTATACGGGCCAGTACGTCCCTGGGGGTGGACGGGGGGAGATGCGAGGGTTTCGGCAGTCTGTGCGCTCTGTCGATTTCCAGCTCTCTATCCGTCAGATCCGGAATAAATGCCCGCATCAAAGATTGTAGGAAGGTTTTCAGATCTGTTTGTTGGATCGATTCTGGGACATTTCGAAATTTGATATTATTTCTGCGTGAGCGGTCTTCTAGATCTGCTAGTTTGAGATGGATCAGTTGAATATCTTCTTCATGTGATGTGACCATGTCCACCATTTCGTTGTGAGCTCTTGGAAGTTCTCCGACCGCCTTTTCGATGGTCTGGATGCGTTGCTCATGTTTCTGTACTGTGGACATCAGGGGGGAGAGTACTGATGAAAGGTCCAGGTGGAGAGTGTGTCTTAAGGATAACAGCATATCTTTCATGACCTGTTCAGAAACAGGTTTGTCAGACACAAAGAGGTCATCCAGGGCTGGCTTAGCTTGGGACGAAGGGATCGTCGGTTCGTTCGTAGGAAAGATCGGATGCCCGAATGATGTTTCATTCAGAACGAGCGGAGGAACGATTGAACGGGCGATTTCGGGCTCTTCCGTCCTAAGTCTAGATTTCGCCGGGCTCGAAGTAGTAGGGGAGGGTGGGGGAGAGAACTCACCCGAGGCACCTGGAGGAGTGGAGGATCCATGTAGTTCCCTCGAGGGTGAGGAGAGAATTGTGGCTGTTTCTCCTGCTGTGGGAGCAGCGCCATCTTGGGTCCCCATGCGGCCTGGAGCTGGATAGAAATCTGTTAATTTCCTAGGAGCTTTGAAGTCTTTTCTTCTTTTGGACATTCCTGGAGGTGCTAGAAGAGATCAGGTATACGTGGAGTAGTTGAAAGTCCCGTTGTCAGTCGTGGATCAGTCGTTTTTTGCCGTTTAGCACAGGAGCTGTGGATTTAGGCAGCCATTCAGCAGTGTCGTCAGGCCACGCCCCTGTGCCTCCCACTTTTTAAGGGACCAAAAGTAATGGGACAATTGGCTGCTCAGCTGTTCCATGGCCAGGTGTGTGTTATTCCCTCATTATCCCATTTACAAGGAGCATATAAAAGGTCCAGAGTTCATTTCAAGTGTGATATTTGCATTTGGAATCTGTTGCTGTCAACTCTCAATATGAGATCCAAAGAGCTGTCACTATCAGTGAAGCAAGCCATCATTAGGTTGAAAAAAACAAAACAAACCCATCAGAGAGATAGCAAAAACATTAGGTGTGGCCAAATCAATTGTTTGGAACATCCTTAAAAAGAAAGAACGCACCGGTGAGCTCAGCAACACCAAAAGACCCGGAAAACCACGGAAAACAAATGTGGTGGATGACCGAAGAATTCTTTCCCTGGTGAAGAAAACACCCTTCACAACAGTTGGCCAGATCAAGAACACTCTCCAGGAGGTAGGTGTATGCGTGTCAAAGTCAAAAATCAAGAGAAGACTTTGCCAGAGTGAATACAGAGTGTTCACCACAAGATGTAAACCATTGGTGAGCCTCAAAAACAGGAAGGCCAGATTAGAGTTTGTGTACTGAAAAATCTGCGCTTGTGGATAAATAATTATGTTATTACATTCATCAATCCCAAAAAAGACAAGTCTAATTCAGGAGTCAATGCATGTCCAAGGGGCTGCTGCTACACAAGTGTGCACACTCATAAACAACGTGAAAAACATAAAACACAGCGCCACCTTTTGGGTGAAAATAATAATACCAAATAGCAAAATAAATGAGTGTTAATCCCTCTTCAACTTGTTGAGTGAATAACAAATCAAATATTGAACAAACTATACAAACAACAAATAGTCCATAAATAGTCCATAAATAAGATAAAGTGCTCCGTGCTCAATCAAGTGCCAACATATATATCGTGGTGCTCGGTGACAATCCCCTGTTGTGACCCCACTCACCAGAACAAATGGACCCCCAGCTTTTCAGTCTGGGGATCACAAAAGCCAAGTCCTGGTGCAGGTCAGATGGATGTGTGGGTGATAGTGACGAGACCCTCGCTTAAATCAGGACTCAATTCCAGAGACTCAATGATCCTCATATGGTTAGGTAAGAAAAGAAAAAAATGGCTTCCATAGTGAAATACCGTTAAAAGATTTATTGGGCGCAAACAAAGATCACACTTACAGAAAATCTGTTGTACTCTCGCATGGATATACTCATGTGGGTGATGCGTGGCGTGGTCTCCAACATGCGGCGTGCGTTCCACCACCGGCAGGATGTGACGTCAACGGATACGGGGAGCCTGATCACCTGACCTAATCACCTGACCTTAATCCGATTGAGCAAGCATTTCACTTGCTGAATTCAAAACTGAAGGGAAAATGCCCCAAGAACAAGCAGGAACTGAAGACAGTTGCAGTAGAGGCCTGGAAGAGCATCACCAGGGATGAAACCCAATGTCTGGTGATGTCTATGCATTCCAGACTTCAGGCTGTAATTGATTGCAAAGGATTTGCAGCCAAGTATTAAAAAGTGAAAGTTTGATTTATGATTGTTAATCTGTCCCATTACTTTTGGTCCCTTAGAAAGTGGGAGGCACATATACAAACTGTTGTAATTCCTACACGGTTCACCTGATTTGGATGTAAATACCCTCAAATTAAAGCAGAAAGTCTGCAGTTAAAACACATCTTGTTTGTTTTGTTTCAAATCCATTATGGTGGTGTATAGAGCCAAAAAGATTAGAATTGTGTCGATGTCCCAATATTTATGGACCTGACTGTATCTTTTTAAATTTGCAGTCTCTCTCTCTTCTTGTCCCCAACTCTCATTCCCAATTTCTCTATTCTCTCTCTAGCCCCGTACATTTGGGCCGAATGTCAGGAGACATCAGCCAGTTTAAAAAAATTGGCAACATTTGGCCCGTGTGCATGTCAGCCCATCCTACAGAAGTCGACTGTCAGACAAGCATGCTGGAAAACCAGTGGCCCACCGGCTCCCACTGTCAGAACAAAACAGTTCAGCGAGGGAGATCGCTGTACTAACGTTGGAACATTGATACATCGGCTCCGACCTGAGCTGACACTGTACCTTGCAACACTAGAAATAAATTGACAACTTCAGTCGTAGAGGCACCAGCTAAGTGGGTACCAACCAGGGCTGCTGATAGAAATCGGGGGGCCCCGTACAGACTATTTGACAGCCCCCCCCAAGAAAGTATTAAAGCTATATTTTTCTAAAAATACAATAAAACTATTAGCAGACACAAATACAACATAACTCACAAAATTCCTGTTAATTCTAAAAGATAAAACTGAGTTAATAAATAAAAATGAAGATGAGATGAAAAAATATACAGGCTCTCGGATCAGAGGGACAGAAAAAAGTTAAGCTCCATGCACACTGGGCTTAAAAAAACTCCAGTTCACTTGGCAGAAAAAATGCTCATATAGAACATTTTTTGTACAAAGTTTAGACGAGTCTAGGAGAACCAGAAGGATTTTTTTCCTGTCTCTTAAACGTTGAGCTTAAAATATGCCTGTAATTGTCCTAATGTGTATGGACACATAGGATAATATTGAGCTGCTTCTACAGGCAAAACACTAAACTCCTGTAGAAGCAGCGATTTGTTTTTAAGCCAGTGTGCATGGAGTCTAAGTTAGAGATAACAAACTCCAGTGCTGAGAGGAGGGGGGCCCACACAGGGAGGGGGATTAGTGAGGGAATGACTTTCTCTTTCTTAGCAGATAAAAGCTTGTAGCAAGGGAGAGGGAAGGAGAGCAACTTTCATCTGCTGTAGGAAAAGACACAATTGTCATCTGTCACTAATCTCCCCTGTGTGGGCCCCCCTGTGTGCTCTGGGCTCCCCACACCAGGGCTATTTGTACCCCCCTATCAGCGGCCCTGGCACCAACAATTTGCCCTCTTGGATGCTCAGTAGGCCCTGACAAGACTCCATATTACAAGCAGCACACGCAGTGAATGACAACAGTGAGGCTTCCCATCTGTTAGCTGGGTGTCTCATAACACACCAAAAGCAAAATAATGCTTTCAATGCGAAACATGTGGTTACTTTCACACCTGCAAATCATGTAGTGTTTCCATATTTTTGTCCGAACCCTGTATATTATCTATACATGTGTAGTCATGGCCCCAACCTCTGAATAGCTGATGGTGAACTTCAGGGTCAGGGAGAGCTGAAATCCATTCTCACAGTGTGGGTCACTAGGCATAGTGGGTGTGAAGTAGTGTGCCAGACACTTTGATGATGCAGAACAAAAGAGATTTATTGTCTCTTAAAGAACTGGGGAGAGAGGGTTAGGGCCAGGACACCGTTTGAACAGGTGCAAAAGCACTTAGTAGACTCTGAGTCACAAAAATAGGACAGAAGAACAGCTATACAGTTCAGAGGGCCTTTAAGCTGAATTGCAGCAACTGTATTTGTATAGCGCTGTCTTCTATGGCAACTGAACTTGTAACTTTGACTTCAACACAGATCTGTACACATACCAAACTTGGTATCCCCGTTGTGTAGTCCTGGTCTCCATCTTACAGCCTCCCACTGCAGCTTTATGAACTTGAGCTCACAGTCTCTTAAAAGACTCCTTGGACTCCCAATTCCCCTGGGTCCCTTGAACTTCACACAGCCAACTGCTGTATCTTCCGGGTGCCACTCACGCCGACCTGCTGGATCCCTTACTTGACTCTTGAACCCACCTGCTGAATTCTCTTACAAGCATCACACCTGCTATCCTGTTGAGTCCCTAGCTTGACTTCCACTAAACTTTCCCACTTCTTCACCATCCCCAGTTAGTGAAAAGGCTGCTCAGGTGCTCTCTCAGACTCTGAACTCTGGCCTCTGATAACAGGAATGGATGTCCCTTAGTGGTGACTGTATCCCCTTTATCTCTGACCTCTGGTTATCACTTGCCTCTGGTAACAGGAGTGGTCGTCCCATGTGGCAACTGCTTCTCCTTCACTTTTGGCAACAATTTGGTTCTCCTTCTGGTTGAACCTCTGCAACGATCTGGCTCCCCTTGGATTGAGCCTCTACATGCATGGCTAGGCCTCAGGCTACAGACCAAACCTTCTGCTGCCGTGACACACCCAGCCCAAAGGCCTAAGCCTGGGGTTGAAAAGAACACTGATCAAATGACTCCTTCTCCTTAAATAGACTATGCCAGCATGCAAAGTAGCAACTCTGACTGAGAAAATGTGTCTATTCATAACATGAGCTTACTGTGATCTTGTCATTCTAGTGACAAAGGCAGCAATGCCACTTAGTGACAGAAGAGTGATATGGACAAACTCAGGCTTAGAGAAAAGTCAGAGGATCCACCTAACAATTAGCCAGGCTAGTCACCACCTAGCAGACTACATTTCTCAGCAACCCTGTCTAACACCAGGGTGCTATACATGATTATTTTATTTATGTAAGATTGTATTGATATTTTGTTCTTTTCCCCATTACTGGAATGCCATACTTAATATCAGAGCCTCAAGCAAGGAGGAATGCAAGACAAGGGACATCTTTTTCACGGTAGTGGTATCCCCGTAGGGGCTGCTGGTAATTGTAGTCCATATGTCACTCTGCCCAGCCAGGCACTCGATTTCCAGTCACTCTCAGACAGAAAAAAGTCCATGCACTTTGTTTTGTATATTTATTGAGGGGATTGAACTTGGATGGAGATAGGGTATTCACGAGATAGTTATAAAGAGTAAATACTGCGCTAGATGGAAGAATATATCTGAGTGAGCTGCCGCACAGCAACCAAACCTGTTGCAAATAATGTATATCATACAAAGGTGTGGCGCTCAACAAGGGACTGATGACTGATATATAGACTGAAATGAGTGACCAAAATAAAGTGCTACTGCAAATAATTGGATAGCTCATAATCCAACTATGGTGTGACCTTTAACAGTAAACAATACAATTATAAATTAATATAAATTGTATATAAGTTGCAGAAATTTGTAGCCTTTATTATATAATTAGATTAGTCCATCTTGGTACAATGCAAGTATATTTATGCTATATTATCAAAAGTGTTGGTACACCTGCCTTTACACGCATATGAACTTTAATGGTATCCCAGTCTTAGTCTGTAGGGTTCAATATTGAGTCCGTCCACGTTTCACAACTATAACAGCTTCAACTCTTCTGGGAAGGCTGTCCACAAGGTTTAGGAGTGTGTCTATGGAAATGTTTGACCATTCTTCCAGAAGCGCGATTGTAAGATCAGTCATTGATGTGGACAAGAAGGCCTGGCTCACAATCTTTGCTATAATTCATCTCATAGGTGTTCTGTCAGCTTGAGGTCAGAACTCTGTGAAATCCAGTCAAGTTCCTCCATCCCAAACTCGCTCTTCCATGTCTTCATGGACCTTGCTTTGTGTACTTGTGCGCAGTCATCTTGGAAAAGTAAGGGGTCATCCCCAAACTGTTCCCACAAAGTTGGGAGCATGAAATTGTCCAAAATGTCTTGGTATGTTGACACCTTAAGAGTTCCCTTCACTGGAACTAAGGGGCCAAGCCCAACCCCTGAAGAACAACCCCACACTATAATCCCCCTTCACCAAATGATTTGGACCAGTGCACAAAGGAAGGTCCATAAAGACATGGATGAGCGAGTTTGGGGTGGAGGAACTTGACTGGCCTGACCTCAACCCAATAGAACACATTTGGGATGAATTAGAGCGGAGACTGCAAGCCAGGCCTTCTCGTCCAACATCAGTGCCTGACCTCACAAATATGCTTCTGGAAAAATGGTCAAACATTTCCCTAAAAATACAGCCAGAGCTACAATGGAATGGTTTAAATAAAAAGGATATTAATATATATATATATATATATTAATATATATATATATATATATATATATGAGTTAGAATGGCCCAGTCAAAGTCCAGACCTAACTCCAATTGAGAATCTGTGGCAAGACTTGCTTGAGGTGATTGTAGCCGTATTAATGCAATTGTGCCAGAGAAAATTGAAATGTTTTTTTTTTGTATAATTATTTTTTATTAAGTTTATGAATAGCATACAGTAAGCATGGGGGGGGACGGGGGGATACATACAGTAAGCAAAAGCAATGGGGGGGGGGGGGGGTACATCATAGATAATACATTGATCACATGACAGTAAACAGTTTATCAAAGAAAATTGAATTTTGACCCCTCCAACTTCTCATAAGCCCCACCCATTATATATTCCACCCATTGTGTCAGAAGTATACAGCCCAGCATCACCTGATAGGGTATACAGCATCGTCAGATAGGGGTATATACAGCATCGTCATATAGGGGTATATACAGCAACACAGATAGGGGTATATACAGCACCATAGATAGGGGTATATACAGCACCATAGATAGGGGTATACACAGCACCATAGATGGTTATATACAGCACCACAGATAGATATATACAGCACCATAGATAGGGATATACTGCCCACAGATAGGAAGATACTGCCCACAGATAGGAAGATACTACCCACAGATAGGAATATACTGCCCACAGATAGGGATATACTGCCCACAAATAGGTATATGCTGCCCACAGATAGGTATATACTGCCCACAGATAGGAATATACTGCTCACAGATAGGTATATACTGCCAACAGATAGGAATATACTGCCCACAAATAGGAATATACTGCCCACAGATAAGAACATACTGCCCACAGATAAGAATATACTACCCACAGATAGGTATACACTGCTCACAGATAGGAATATACTGTCCACAGATAGGTATATACTGCCCACAGATAGTAAAATAGAGTGCCCGCAGATAGGTATATACTGCTCACAAATAGGAATATACTGGCCACAGATAGGTATATACTGCCCACAGATAGGTATATACTGCACTGAAAAATAGGGGTATACAGCCAAATCCCCCCCCGCCGCAGGGCTCACGGCACTGACAGTACCCCCCCCGGTAGTCAGGACATCAAAGTTCCGCATTTACCCCATTCAGGAGCGGGCAGGCAGCGGGGCAGATCGGTGTTTGTGGAGCGATGGAGCGGGGAGCGGCTTGGCTTCGGCCGTGCATCCCCCTCCTCCTTCTCCCACGAGAAAGGTGTCCAATAGGATCGCCTGTCTTCCTGATTGGCGGAGAGTAGTTTAGTGTTAGAAAGGCACATGTTCTGCGCCACAAGCCATACTTTATTGAAGATGCTTCAAAGTAAACCCCCACCGTGGTAATTCATGCGGCCGGCCTGCATGAATAGGGGGAGGTTGCGGGCAGCACAGAGGGAGTGGCTGGAGAGAGGAGGCGGTGACTGTTCGCCCTAATGAACGGGCCACCCCTGTTGTAACATGACAAAATGTGGACAATTTCAAGGGGTATGTATACTTTTTCAAAGCACTGTACTAAGCCCTGACCCTGCAGTGAACTAACACCTGACTGAGGGAACAGAAGAAAACAGAAGATACAGGGAGGGTCAAGCTAGGACTGAATTAACTAGCATTAACTAGAAGACGAAGAAAGGAAGAAATTAAATCACAAAGTAAATACATTTCAGTTGCCAAAAACTGCCATTGGAAGGAAGCATAATAAAGAACAATATTAAACTGATGCGCTCTACGACAACATAGAAAGATGCATATAAGTGGAACAGAACACTCCCTGACTGAAATCTTTAGCTTTCACTTTAATACAAAGAAGTCCATAAATTGTCCTTGGACCTAAAAAGAAACAAGACAGACAGAACATGCAAAATATATATATATATATATATATATATATATATATATACAAAAAGCATTTAGGACAGTGATGGTGAACCTTGGCCCCCTAGATGCTTTTTGTCTACATTTCCCATGATGCTCATGCACTCCACAGTGTAGTATAGCATCATGGGAAATGTAGTTCCGGGGTGCCAAGTTCTCCATCACTGATCTAGGATGATCTTGACATTGTAGTCATGATACATGATAAGAATCCATGAAGGCATCATCCCAGATAGCAAGCAATTGTGCTGCAAAAGTTTGTTGCATATGTAGCACCCTCTACCATAGGTAGGTGCCCAATCCCCAACTTAGATTGGCAGGGGGCAGGTCTCCTTAAGTACCTGGGGTCAGCCCAGTCTGTGAGGAGAGTTTGGGTGGAAGTGATGGAGAACAGGAGTTATAAAGATGCAAGTGTATGCTGGAGGAAGAGAAGGATTATATATACAGGATATGTATATACAGTATCTCACAAAAGTGAGTACACCCCTCACATTTTTGTAAATATTTTATTATATCTTTTCATATGACAACACTAAAGAAATTACACTTGGCTACATTGTAAAGTAGTGAATGTACAGTTTGTATAACAGTGTAAATTTGCTGTCCCATCAAAATAACTCAACACACAGCCATTAATGTCTAAACCACTGGCAACAAAAGTAAGTACACCCATAAGTTAAAATGTCCAAATTGGGCCCAAAGCATCAATATTTTGTGTGGCCACCATTATTTTCCAGCACTGCCTTAACCCTCTTGGGCGTGGAGTTCACCAGAGCTTCACAGACTTCCACTGGAGTCCTCTTCCACTCCTCCATGACTACATCATGGAGCTGGTGGATGTTAGAGACCTTGCGCTCCTTCACCTTTCATTTGAGGATGCCCTACAGATGCTCAATAAGCAAATTTACACTGTTATACAAGCTGTACACAAAACTTTATATTGTAGCAAAGTGTCATTTCTTCAGTGTTGTCACATGAAAAGATATAATAAAATATTTACAAAAATGTGAGGGGTGTACTCACTTTTGTGAGATACTGTAGATGGTCTGATTCAAGTTGGAATTAATCCACTTGGCATCCAATAACTATCCCAATCTCTATTCAAGTTCAATCCCCAAATAAAAAAACAAAATAAAGTACCGGCCTATTTTGTGACTCCGGGTGAAGGGTGGGACCATTACATTCAGCAATTCCCAAGGGTGCAATGGCTACACAAAACTGCAGCAAGCCTGCATTGCATGATAAACTGTCTTTGCAAACATTCTGCATGTCTGCTGCAAGTTCTGACTCAGTTATGTTGTGCAATAGTCATCCCACCACAGAGGTCACTGTGACTGAATTTTCATGCTGTAAACTTGCAGAGCTCTTGCTGTAGACTCACCACTGCAACTTTGCTCTTGCTAGAGACTTACCACGCAAATTTGCTACGGATTGGAAATGTGTCAACTAGAACTTGTGCTTCAAGTGCTCTGCAAGTGTACAACTTGCCAGTGAAAATATGCAGTTAAGTTAACAAACTTACAACTCAACACTGCAACAAATGTGTGGCAAGTTATCCTTGCTATGTGGGTTGTCACTACTTGATAGGTAACAAAGTATATAAAATCAAGGTGTGCATTAAAAATGTGTTGTGTTTGTTCTTGGGCTTTTTGACTTGCTTTGCCTTGCAGTGTGTTGCGTTTATGCACATCTGCTGCATTGTACTGTGCTGTATTCATAGGAAACCATTATTTTTTGGTTGTTATGCATTGGGAATGCGCTCACAAATGCACCCCAGCACATCCGAAATGGATCTCTTGTTGATCTGAAGGGTCTAGCTAGGATTGAACTAACTAGCATTAACCTGGGGGTGCTGGGGAGAGGGGGCGGAGAGAGATACTAAATCACATAGTGAACAAGTTGTAGTGGTCCAAAACTGCCACTAGATGTCAGCATACTACAAAACAAAATTATTCTGATGCAGCGCAAGACAACACAGAAAAATACACAGAAAAGCTGGTACCGAGTTGAATGCATGTAGTTACTCCAGTTGCATTAAAATAGAATTCATTATGTGTTAATGAATGTAGAGCTGCATTCGTTTGTGTCTTTATAATCAGCTTGGAGTTCTTTTAGTGCATCATCATGATAAATTCACTTGAAAGACCATATACAGTATATGTCTTTTTTTTTGTTTTTTGTTTTTTAATGCAGTTAGTACAGGTATCTAAAATCTTTCTTTATATTAGCTTCCAGTCATGTACTATACAGGGGAACTCAGAGGGCAAGAAAACAAGCCAGCATGTTTAGCCATTCAGGCTTTATTGCATTGTACATGCAGTCTAACACTGTGAAAATGCTTACAAGAGGGGAGAACTTGTATATGACTTCATCACTGTGCTGCTGCTCCTTCGCTAGCCAATCAGAATCCTTGTGGCAGGCAAATAACAGTCATTTGTCCCTAGCTATAACAGAGCAAGTAATGTTTCTTTCTTGGCCATGAGTAGTGTTGAGCGAACCCGGACTGTAACGTTCGGGTCCGTACCGAACTTTAGGGTGTCTGTGGCACGGACCCGGACCCGGACATTTCAAAAATCGTTCGGGTTCGGTCCGGGGTTCTGCTATTTTACTCCACGTGTTGAGAAGCTGCAGGGCAGCCAATCAACAAGCGTTTCACTGGTTTGCCCTTAGAAGCCATCACAGCCATGCCTACTAATGGCATGGCTGTGATTGGCCGGTGCATCATGTGACCCAGCCTCTTTATAAGCTGGAGTCACAGTGCTGCAGTCACATGCTCCTTGGGTTAGTGTAGGGAGAGGTAGCTGACTGCGTGAGGGACAGATTTGAGACATTTTAAGACCTGATCCTGCATCCTGAGATAGATTACTTTACTACTGCTGTCTGTGCTGTTGCTCTGAGGACAGATAGCAGAAATTAGAGATTTCACATACCGCACGGTGCCTGTGGGATTTCAAGCCATGCCTGGGCTTGCAATGTCAGGCCCAAGCGAGTTGTGATAAGGACAGAGAATATGTGTA